>JAHKKF010535885.1:0-25773 GCA_019740295.1 Labeo calbasu | reverse complement strand
TCTGTCCGTCTGTTGTCTATCTGTCCATCTGTATGTTTGTCTGTCTGTCTATCTATCTCTCTGTCATCTGTCTGTCTCTCGTTCTATCTATCTATCTATCTATCTATCTAGCTATCTATCTGTCTTCCTGTCTGTCTATCTGTCATCTATCTTTCCATCTATATGTTTGTCTGTCTATCTATCTGTCCCTCTGTCTGTCGACTATCTATCTGTATATTCGTCTGTCTGTCCGTCTGTCTTTCATCTATCTATCCCTCTGTCTGTTGTCTATCTAGCTGTCTGTCCGTCTATCCTTCTATCTGTCTGTCTATTGATCTATCCATCTGTATGTCGTCTATCTATCCCTCTGTCATCTATCTATCCATCTATCTGTCCATTTGTATGTTTGTCTGTCTATCTATCCCTCTGTCATCTGTCTGTATCTCGTTCTGTCTGTCTATCTATCTATCTATCTATCTATCGATCTATCGATCTATCTGTCTCTTTGTCTGTCCGTCCGTCTATCTGTCATCTGTCTTTCCATCTATATGTTTGTCTGTCGATCTATCTATTTCTCTGTCCGTCCGTCTCTCGTCTGTCTATCTGTATGTCTGTCTGTGTATATATCCCTCTGTCTGTCGTCTGTCTGTCTGTCTGTCTATTTATCTATCTATCTATTTATCTATCTATCTATCTATCTATCTATCTATCTATCAGGATTTACTATACAAACGGTTGATTGGAACATCATGTCTGTTCTGCGGCTGACTCTGTGTGTTTGTGTCTCTGGGGTGTCTGATAATGACTGAATGTGTGAACACTGTCTTACTGTCTCAGCGGTCTGTGTGGGGGTGTGTGGTGTGTACATGTGTTTCTTTGGGATATGTACAGCTGTCATGTTCCCTGCAGACCACAGTCTGTGAGCTACAGCTGAGCAACAGTCCCTGATACAATCTCCCGACCTTTGACCTACCTCTCAAATAGTGCACATATCTCGTCATTGGGCGTCACATGGGAGAATCTCACCAGTGCAATTATAAAGCTATAAAACCCGACGAGTGAGTTTCGAAACCTTAATCTCACATACAAATATTACATTTCACTGTCAAATTCATATTAAATTAGCCGCCTTTTCAGCATATGAATATTCTATTATAAAATAATGCTCTCATAACTGGCCTAAAGTTTGCCTTGAGCAGATCTCTGTTATTGTAGAGAACAAGCCCATACACAAAGCGCCATTTCTGTCTGACTGAAAAGAAATGAGAAAGAGAGATAAGGGCCAGGATTACTACAAAAGACTGTCACCCTGTGCTCAAGCTCATGCATGTCTCTAAAATCCTCAGATATGTATGCCTGTGAGCCTTTTTGTTACAATAAGAAAGTGAGATCGCTTTTTATCAGGTTTAAAATGTGACCAGGTGTTTAAATATATTGATTTGTAAACCCCAGGAAGAGGGTGTGGTACAATATTTTCACACAAGGATGAGTCAGATTCTCACTGGGGTCATTTAAGGGTTATTAAAAAAAGGTAACAAGGTGATAAATAAAAACTCAAATTTAACTAACCTAGGGACGTACAAACAGTCATGAACAGCAACCACCATCTCAAGAAATTGTTAAAAATATTGAAATTTTAAATAAATTACATTTCATTTAAAATTTAATTTTTAATGAATTAATTTACTTTTTCATTTTTATGCATCCATAGGACGCTGTTTCAAGAACGTCACATTTATTGTAATAGGCCTGATTAACCTACTTATTTCTTCACGGGAATCCACAGGGAAAATGTTGCATAACCACGGGTTTCACACCTAATAAATATCTCAGAACATATGCGTGTCAGACGCCGTCATTACAGCAAAGTCTTTAATGATATGTGTGCTAGTGTGACCGATTTTGTTCTGCTAACACTATTAGCTAATTCACTGTCCATTAGACAGGGGAAGAAAGATAATCGCCCTTTTCCTCAAATCTTCAGAGAAAATCTAAACAACAGTGAGGATGATGAATGGAAGCAAATCTGGTTTGAAGGCATGTAATGTGATCAGGCTAAGCCACACAAATACAAAGGATCTTATCATAAAGGCAGGCTATTGTACAAACCACTGCAATGGGGTTGACTGCATTGTCAGCACAAAACATTTTCTCACAGGCAATGCTAATGCTAATGGTGCTGTTGCAACAAACAACACTTTAATGCCCAATCAGGTTTTCATATGCACAAAACGGCCTGTTTTTACAGGCAAAAGTCACTGAGGAACAAAGCCGTCTTGTGGCAAATAGCAAAGAGGAATGAGAGAAATGTAGCACACACATAGCAGAGCCTGTGCTGATAAGATGAAAGCTATTGCGCAAGGGAGGCTTCACACTGGCTGAATGCTTGACAGGGATTCACTCTGGGGAAACATGGATTTTTACAAACAAGATGTTGTGGGAAAAGCTATAAAAAGGCACAGAGTATGATTTCAAGACACATTTCAGTGTATTTTCTACGTAGCCTCTATGAAAACTGTCTGTTCTGGAAGACTAATTTGTTTTATACTCTAACTTCCCCTCATCCAGCACAAAATTCCTTCAGAATAATTAATATCCACATTAAGTTTCATATGTGACTGAATGATTCCACACATCCACCACTAGATGGAGCAACATTCACTGCAGTACCGTGTCATTTATAGATAAATAGATAGATCGATATGAAAAACAGAAATGTAAATAGTTTATGGCCACAGTGTCTCAGCAACGCATTTCAACCCATTCCAAACCAATTGTGTTATGTAGCCGAGCTCTTAACATTGAATGGGACTGCCGTTATGACAGACTGAATGTGTCAGAGAGGATGTTTTCTGCCAAGGCGAATGCTAGAGGAAGGTGGTGTGGGGGGAGGAGGTGTTTTATAAATCGCGCTGCTTACATAAACGGAAGGTGAGAGGAAGTGTGCTGTTTGTGGCTCACTGTCGCACTCACTGTCTGAAAGGCGGCTTCCTGTTTCTGACTGCTCTTACACATTATAAGCTGATCAATACATGCACATAATCACAACAACAGCTATACCTTTTTTGAAGCCAATTTAAGAGGTGGTTTTCCGTTAACAACTCGTTGACACAATTTAAGGAAGTCTCTGTGTGGTTTCTAAGGTGTTCTGAGAGGTTGTAACATTCTTATTTGGGTTGCTAGGGTGATAGCAAGTGGTTGCTTGGGTGTTCTTAAGTCATAACATGGTGACTCTGTTTATGCAACTGGCCTTAGGTTGGTGCTTAGCTAATTCACCATGTTCTGCCTTTAAAAAAGCCTAGTTGGTTGGCTGGTTTTAGCTGGTTTTCTAGCTTGGTCATAGGTAGAAAGCTGGTCAGGATGGGAAACCAGCTTGACCAGCTCAGCCAGGCCGAGAGACCAGCTAAAACCAGCTTGGCTAGGCTGAGAGACCAGCTTGACCAGTTCAGCCAGACTGGGAGACCAGCTTAAACCAGCTTGGCCAGGCTGGAAGACCTGCTAAGACCAGCCTGACAAGTTCAGCCAGACTGGGAGACCATCTAAAACCAGCTTGGCTAGGCTGAGAGACCAGCCTGACAAGTTCAGCCAGACTGGGAGACCATCTTAAACCAGCTTGACCAGTTCAGCCAGACTGGGAGACCATTTTAAACCAGCTTGGCTAGTTCAGCCAGACTGGGAGAACAGCTAAAACAAGCTTGGCCAGACTGGGAGACCAGCTAAAACGAGCTTGGCCAGGCTGGGAAACGAGCTTGACCAGCTCAGCCAGGCTGGAAGACCACTACTACTTTAACACTTTTGCCGTGGGTTGTTTTTCATGTCCATGAATTGAAGTAACCTCAATAACTTGATATTTAACCCCTAGAATGCCAATTTTACCAGGGGAACCCCACCAAAAAACATGTATTTTACCACCCAGAACAGGTTGGTAAAGGGCTACTTATGGGCCAGTTTTGAGTAACAATTGGGTGGGTTTTGTTGTGAAAACCTGGCAACTCTGCCCAAGCTGGTTGGCTGGCTTTAGCTGGTTTTTAAGCTGGAAATATCTAAATACCCAGGCTTGCCAAGATAGTTTTAGCCAGTTGGTCAACTGGTCTACCAGCCTGACCAGCTGAGACAAATCTCACCAGCTAAAAAAATAATACAAACCCCTCTAAAACCAGCCTGCAAACCAGCTATGATCTGCTTTGACCAGAACCTTGCATTGCAAAGAACTTAATTTGGACAGCTTTAAATGCTCAATATTTAGATTTTTTTGCACCCTCAGATTCCATATACTGAAATAGTTTTATCTTGGCCAAATATTGTTCTATCCTAACAAACCATATATCAATGGAAAGCTAATTTATTTATCTTTCAGATTATGTATAAAGCCTAATTTTCGAAAAATTGACACTTATGGCTGGTTTTGTGGTCCAGGGTCACACACACACACATATATATACATACATGTATGTATGTGCTATTGTATGCATTGCAAGTGTCTGTGTGAACTAGTGAGTTTGGCCCCGCCTTCACCCTGGCCACGCCCTAGGAACCCTGGTGATTGACACGCCTTCGCCCGAGCCCTGATTCACACGTCCACTGGCGCGCTGTGCTTTGGACTCGTGCGGCAGCAGATCATCGGTACAAGCACGAGATGTCTCCTTTACATGCAGCCATATAGCGGCTAATTCGGTTTTATATACCCGGAATCGCGAAGAACAGCGACGCCGCACCATCCGGGAGCTTCATCTGGTCCGACCGAAGTCAATCCAGCCTGTTTACACGGATCAGTTCGGCGTTTGTATTCATGATATTTCGGGCATTATATTGTTGAATATAACAGATAATCATGGCGAGTGACTCTCCTGCGAGGAGTCTGGATGAGATCGACCTGTCTGCTCTGCGGGTGAGTCGAGAGATACAGTGAGATGTTTTGACTTACAATGGGTGAAATATATTGTTCAGCATCTCAGCATTAATGATGGAGGGGAAATATGGGAGCTGGTGATATTCATGCACCTGACCGAGAATCACAGCTTAGAGATGCACGGACGGTTTTAGTAGTATTAGAAATGTTGCATTATGTTTATTTTAGAGATGTTTTGTTATTAGAAATATGAGAAATATTTTATAAAAGACAAAAAGATGCACTGTATGTTATTCCTCGAGCATCTGATGAAATAATAGCGTTAGAAAAATATTATAATTACTACACTTCTTTCTTATGCGGCATTAATCGAAACGTCCTATTCGATAAACATTAACGTTAGTCCTTCATTTTTATCTCTAATGTGAGACGACCGAAGTGATTATGGTAATGCTGTTTGTCAAATTTAGCACTGTACACCGTGAGCAGTTTGTCGATTTTGCGTCATCCGCATTTTGCATCTAAATGAAATTATAGCTGGATGTTTTACACTGATACACACTGACTGTATCTGGTGTTTATCCGACTGCTATGCCCTATGCTGCACGAGGCCTATAATAAATAGCAATGTGTGCATTGCAGGCAGCTTCACTTCTTGTCCCCGCCATTATATGATAATGATATACTATCAAGATGTTCTAGTGTTAAACATGTGCATGTTGGATTTGCAGCTCCTGTTTGTCTGTCTGTGTCTTTTGTTCGCTCTGTTTGAGATCATTTCTCTGTGACATACATTCTCTGGCCGGGCGGTCAGAGCGGTGTGCGCTGGGCTGCTCTGAGTGGTCTGGATGCTGAGTTCCTTGGTTTTCGGATGCTCTGCTTGATAGGTGCTTGATTCCAAATTCCCACCAACAGGAAAAATCACTGGCCCTTAAAAACTACCGGACACAAACTGGGAGTTAATGTACGAGAGCCAGGAGGCAGTTTAAAAAGCAGTTATAAAATTGTCTGAATCTGGCAAAGCTTGGTCACATTTAAGCAAAAAAAGGTCCAGTTTTTTGGCAGTTTTGTAGAAATGTATAAAGCACAGCTCACACAGAAGTCACTTTCATGACAAGCAGTTTTCAGCAAATATGTGACCCTGGACCACAAAACTAGTCATAAGGGTAAAATTTTTGAAATTGAGATTTATACTTTATGAATAAATAAGCTTTCCAGTGATGTATGGTTTGTTAAAATAGGACAATTTTTGGTTGAGAAACAACTATTTAAAAATCTGGAATCTTAGGGTGCCAAAAAATAAAAAAATTGAGAAAATCTAAATGAAGTTCTTAGCAATGCATACTACTAATCAAAAATTAAGTTTTGATATATTTACGGTAGGAAATTTACAAAATATCTTCATGGAACATAATATTTACTTAATATCCTAATGTTTTTTGGTGTAGAAAGAAATATCGACAATTCTATTGCTACAAATATGCCTGTGCTACTTATAGTATGACTGCTTTTATAGTTCGGGGTCACATATTTGTGACCAAGCTGAAAATATGCAATGTCTGCATTGGGAACTTTTTTTGCCTTCATCCGAAACTCCTGGTTGCACAGATTCAGAATGGTATGAATGTATTTCGCTGAGCAACAGTAAATGCCAAAAAAAAAACAGGGCCAGGAGGTGACAAAGTACATTTTTAAAGTCTCTGATCACCTGCATTCGTATGCATATGAATGGAATAAAAAAAAAGTGTAGTATGACCGCTCCTTTACTCACACAAAACTAAACAGCTCTCATTATAATCAGTGAATATTTACACCGTTTACACCATAAAAGCCCGAAATGATGTCCCATATGTTGCGTTTGCACTTTATGTTCCTTGTGTCTAACATAACAATGCTAAATTAAGCTTGAAGTGATGAAAATTATGGCACTTTCTTCTTTCAGATGAATATAATCGGAGTTATATTAAACAATGTCCTGGCTCTTCCAAGCGTTATAATGGCAGTGAATGGGTGTTGAGATTTTAAAGTCCAATAAAGTGCATCCATCCATCACAAAAGTGCTCCATATGTCTCCGAGGGCTTAATAAAGGCCTTCTAAAGCGAATCGATGCGTTCGTACAAGAAATATGTAACGGGCGTATGACAGAGATTACAGTTTCTAAAGTTGTAAATATGGATTTCTTGCGCAAACGTATCGATTCACTTCATAAGGCCTTTTTTTAACCCCCTGGAGCTGTGTGGAGTACTTTTTATGATGGATGGATGCACTTTATTGCACTTCAAAATCTCAACACCCATTCACTGCCATTATAAAGCTTGGTAGAGCCAGGACATTTTTTAATATAACTACGATTGCATTTGTCTGAAAGAAGAAAATCCGATATGCCTAGGAAGGCTTATGGGTGAGTAAATCATGGGGTCATTTTCATTTTTGGGTGAACTATCCCTTTGTTGTCATAAAATGAAAATTCACGCCAAATCTATTTTCTAAATGCATGTTATACGGTTATACTTATCTTTGACGTGCGCAGGGCTTCTCCCATCATTTAGTCCGCTTAAACCCGCCCGTCCAAGCTTGCATTCATTTGCCGCCATTTTTGATTGCGATGCTGACATCTCAAAATCCAATCACACATCAGATTCATAGAAACAAGGCCCCGCCCTGTGTTTTTGTGTTTTAATAATCCATTGCACTCAGTGCGTCACAATACAAAAGAAAAGATCTGTCACTGCTTCAAGTTACTTTGGATGTTAGAACATGTTTTCAAAACATGTAAACAAAATTCTGGAAAATGCTGGCCTGATTTGTGCTGATCTTTGTTTCGGATGTTCTAAACGTTCTATGCGATGTGTGCGGCGTTCCTCGAAGAACAGTGTGCTCCTACTGTGGGCTTGTGTCAGATCTGTTGAGTGAGATGACAGACCCTGATTGTAGGCATGTTAGTTATGCAACATGATCTTACCTGCGCAGCTTGAGTCGCGTCTGGACATGATTTGTGAGGTAATCAGTTGATTGTGGGAAGCTGAGAGGGGTTTTACTCTATAATGTAAAGCAGTTTAGATTGCAGCTGACCTGTGACAGCATCACCTGACTGTTTTCGATGCCATGGCTCAGGATGTACTAAAAACAATTTCGGATTTGTGTATCATGAATGGAAACTTTCCTCTCAGAATTAGTCAGAGTTTTATCTGTCGTATTCGGTTTGGTTGCGCTGTGGAAACCGCTCGCTATGTCTGACTGTCGTCTTGAGCGACCATGTCTGTGTTTACATCGCTGTGTAGGCGTTTGGCATTTGAGACACTTTCTAGACTCAGAAACAGTACAGCGGCCCTCTCGAGCTTTCCCGTGTCTCTCCATGTGAGGTATCTTTAATGCTTTTTTTCCCTCGCTGCTACCCATGGGCAAAGCTATTTTCCTCATGTCTGCTCACGAGCTCGCCACTCTCGCAGGATCTTTTGTGCTTAAAAATTAGGTCACCCAGTACAGTGCGCATGGTCTTGCCTCACAGGGGAAGTGTATGCTTTATGTTTCACTGACACAGATCTGGACGGTGTGCTTGGTGCTACATATAGAGCGGATGAGTCCCAGCTGATGGTTTTACTGAACTTTACATCACGTTAACCTTTGATAAGAACATTTGTTTACCTTTCATTAGGTCATGATTCACTCATTCTCATGTCATTTCAAACCTGTATGACTTTCTTCTGTGGAACACAAAATAAGATATTTGAAAAAATGTGTGTGTGTGTGTAGTATAGAAGTCAGTGGGGACCAGTGGTCCCCATTGACAGGTTAGAATATCATCTTTCATATTCAACAAAAGTTGTACAGGTTTGGAACAACATGAGAGTGAGTAAATGATCAGCTCTTAGGTCTGTTCAAACAGATAATAATCAGTATTGTCATTGTTAACTAAAACTATTAAAAATTGGATCGTTATTTGAAATCTATGAAAACCTGTTTCCACTACTAAAAAAAAAAAAGATAATTGCGACTTTTTATCTCATAATTCTGACTTTTATTTTCTCGCAATTGCGAGTTTACGCCTCGCATTTGACTTATTTTCTCCGAGTTGTGACATAAACTCACAATTTAGAGTTATAACGTCAGAATAGCGAGATGTAAAGTCAGAATTGTAGGATGTAACCTTGCAATTGTGGGAAATAAAGTAAGAATTAAAATATAAACTCGCAATTCTGACTTTTTTCTCTCAATTTCGAGTTTACATCTTGCAATTCTGACTTTTTTCTCAGAATTGCGTGATGCAAATTTGCAGTTCCGACTTTTTTCTCAGAATTGTGAGATATAAACTCGCAATTGCGAGAAAGTACAAATATAGATATAAGCTTGCGATTCTGACACTTCTTGCAAATGTGAGTTTTTATCTTGCAATTCTGACTTTTCTAGCAAGTGCGAGTTTATATCTTCCAATTCTGACTTTTTTTGTCAGAATTGTAAGATATAAACTTGCAATTGCAAATTATAAAGTCCAATTCTGAGGGGAAAAATGACTGATATGTTCTCAGAATTGCAACTTTCATCATAAGCTCACAATTCTGAGAGAAAAAAGAGTCACAAATTCAAGATATAAACTTGCAATTCTGAGAAAAAAGTCAGAATTCTAAATTGTGAGAATTCGCAATTACCTTTTTAAATTTTTTAATCAGTGGTGGAAATGGGCTTCCATAGAAATAAAGCTGAAATAAAATAAATATTGGATGAAAAATTAGAAATGTTGCTTTGGAAATTAATTAGGGGTGTAACGGTACGCAAACATGGCAGTTCAGTACGTACCTCAGTTTTGACGTCACGGTTCGGTATGGTTTCGGTACAGCAGGGGGAAAAACTAAACATAATTTTTAAATTTTTGTTTTAAATTAAACAGTGGTTTACTGAACAAGTTGCTCAACTTAAAATAAACTTGTATGCAAACACGTAAATTGCATATAGTGCAGTTTTTAAATTAAAATTTATATTTTTGTCTAAATATATTCAATTACACAGTGGCTGTCATAACTTGTTTCATAACAGATTAATTTAAACATACATTAAATAATTAAGACATCACTAACAGGTAAAGGAAGATATAAATGCTGTATTTGTTTGGTACACTCGCTTCCCGAAACGAAAGACCTGTACTCGAAAATTTTCGATACAAATATGTGTACGGTTACACCTCTAAAATAAACTGTCCCAAAGTTTAAGTTGAGGTACACAAATTTTCAAAACCAAAATAAAAATAAAGCTGTTAAACAGAAATATAGAAAAGCACAACAAATTTACTAAAACGTGAACTGAAAATAAATTAGTTCAAAATATTAATAAATACTAAAATGGCATATTCTAAAGTATTATTATAGCCTGTCAGCACAGCATAATAGATACTGTAATAGTGTATTAAATACTGGAATAACACTTAGAATTGTCTATTGGGTTAAAATGTCTAGTAGAATATGTCACGGAGTGTGTTTCATTTCTTTCTCTGAGCCACAATGAATGGTGTCTCTGAGCAGTGCATTATGGGAGCATTCTGTTTCCACTTGCATGTTACTTCTACAGAAGTGTGTGTGTGTGTGTGTACGTTGAACCTGTTTTCCCAGCATGGAAGAACTAACATATAGTTCCAGCCTCATGTTTTTCCCTGTGAATAATTAATAGGTAAAGGACTGTTACATCCCAGAGTCATGTCAGTGGGGGCGGGGGGAGTCCCAGCTGTAGATGTCAGCCAGTGTTTTTTGTCTTTTCCTTGTCTCGTGATTCTGGCCGGCAGCATCCTCCTCTTGCGCTCCAGGGCAGTGTTACTCAATAGAAAGCCCGTATGAAAAGCTAATACTCACCCTCCTCTGCGTAGGAAGTTTATCACTCCTGTTATCACCAAAGAGCAATTATTCATCATAACCTCTTGATCTCTAAATAAATGTGGGGGGGATTTCTGGATTTGGGATGATCACTGGAGAACCGTCAAAAGTAATGAATCACTGTAATGAAGCACTAATGAGGTTGTGTGATTATTTAAGCGCTGGAGGTAGAGCCAGATGTGTTTATATGTGGGAGAAGTTTCCTTTAATGGAAATTTCTGCTATGGTTTTCCCAGATTGAGCATGTTGTATGAAGCAGTATACTCAGTGGCTTTGTGTTATAGTGGTTTTGTTTGGTACGGACCAGTCAGTCTGTCTTTGTCTTTGAGTTCCATATAACGAATTGATATGGTGACCACATGCTGTCAACTTCCTAAAAACAAAGACCATGAAAGTGGACTGTATGACACACTAAAAAATGGTTGTTTTAAAGGGATAGTTCACCCAAAAATTACCTCATGATTTACTCACCCTCAGGCCATCCTAGGTGTACATGACTTTCATCTTTCAGACGAATGCAATAGGAGTTATATTAAAAAATGTCCTGGCTCTCTCAAGCTTTATAATGGCAGTGAATGGGTGTTGAGATTTTGAAGCCCAAAAAAGTGCGTCCATCCATCATAAAAAGAACTCCACATGGCTCCGGGAGATTAATAAAGGCATTCGGAAGTGCAAGAAAAATAGCTATATTTAACACATAAACCGTAATATCTAGCTTCCGCTAACTATCATGCATGCGTTCACGAAAAGGTGGCGTTCCAGCGGTTGATGTAGGATGTAGGCGTAGCATAAGCTCCAGTGAAAATATGCTAGTCTCGCAAAAACCAAGTTTGTTTTCCAGAAAAGGTAAACCAGTCTCCTCTTGGCTTGTATCGAAATCCTCATTTTGTACTTGGAATTCATGACCTGTGTTTTGTTTTGCTTTCTTCTTTTGAGCTCACGCTATGCCTACATCCTACATCCTAACCTACCTGTGTGGAGCACTTTTTATGATGGATGGACCCACTTTTTCGGGCTTCAAATTCTCAACACCCTTTCACCGCCGTTATAAAGCTTGGAAGAACAATATTTTTAATAGAACTCTGAATGTATTTGTCTGAAAGAAGAATATACACTTGGCTTGAGGGTGAGTAAATCATGGGCTAATTTTCATTTTTGGGTGAACTATCTCTTTAAAAACTATTCACTGAAAGGTTCTTTGCGGAACAAACATGGTTCTTTTTGGAACACCTGATTTGGAACCTTTGTTTTTGCTCTTGGTCATGTAACATGAGAGAACCAATGGCATTTGGCTTCATTTATGTTGGGGAAATGTTTCATTGAATATTGACTTTTGAAAGTTCACCTTCCTCTCACAAAGCTGCTTTTTGAATTCAGAAAACAGAACATAGTGCATAGCTGCTACTTTGCTCTTTTTTTTGAGCCCTAATCTGTCATTATATGGAAAAAAGCAGCTTGTTTTGTGTTTCATGGAATAAAAGAAAGGAATATGGTTTTGGAAAGACATGAGAGTGAAGAAAATAATGACTGGAATTTCATTTTTGGGTGAACTTTTCCACTATGCCTGGCTTTCCTTACAGCTGGTGATTAATTGCATGGGGATTAACAAGAAATGTAATTACTAGTGTTGCATTACTGTATTGCCCCGGTCAATGGGTTCAACTTCCCCGCTTAGGTATATTATTGTTTACCAGGCATTCTGCTCTCGGCTGTGCAGAGCTACAGTGCTGTCATTCAACATGGCGTGTCTAAACAAGCTCTAGTCTCCAATGGTCTTTCAGAAGATCCTTTGAAGAGTTCTTATGCAAGCTGCTCGGTCACATGGCTTTACACTATAGGGGTTTGTTTACAAGGAACTTCTTTATTGGAGAGCTCAGATTAATTTGGTTCATTTTTTGCATTTATTATGTTCATACAAAGCCTACACAACACATACTAGGTATAAATAGGTATAAAGCTTTCACTTTTAATTTGAAAGTCCTGCAAGATTTACTGAAAGGGACGTGACGTTGTACAAAACCAGAACTTTTAATCCAAAGATTAACATTCAGCACTTCAGTAGAGCTTTGCAGATGGGCCTCTTCCTTAGTGGTGTTTTCAAGAGATCAAGTAAATGGCCTCCTACTCAAAAAGTGGACCACTTAACTTCTAGTCCTTATGGGATTTACCCTGCCAAAATGCTAATGACACAGGTTGGGTTTAAAGCTACAGTGCGACTGAAACATGCTTTAATCCCATTGTGGGATAGCTATATACCATGCCATAAAGTGCAAACTGTACATAAGTTTAATTTTTTAGGTCAACTGTGGAGCAACAGTTTGAAAAGCAACCAAATGTTTACATGCTTATGTAATCTACCTGAATAACCAAAATACTGGTTTAATGGCTTTTGAAGCTAACTCTAAGGTTGAATGCTGTGACAGTAATGGAAGAATTCACTTTAAGTATGTAGAACAAAACTACACGCCCTCAATGCATGAGCCAAGCCCTCATGTGTGTGTTTGTGTGGTGTATGTTTCCACCCTGTCAATTCTCTTGGTTAATCTGGGATTTTTTGGACGCTGTAATTCATGTGTCTCTCACTCTGGAGTTTGAACACAGAAATAGTGCAAATCCTAGTAAATTCCTATAGAGAAACTACATTTTTAACAATAACATTTAAACCTAAAGCAGTATCATTTGTGTTTTACCTGTGTTGAGTGGTAATAATGTTTTAAAAATATTGTAGTTTTTACTGCATTTTTAATCAAATGAATGCAGAGCGTTTAAGTGACTTAAAAAAGAATTAAAAAAAAAAAAAAATCTTGCCCAGAATTCTTAAATGGTGGTATAAATATTTTACTGTTTTTGTTTAATTTTTTAAAATTAAGTAGAATATTAACACAATTTTACCTATTGGCTTAATGATCAAATTTGTAGGGCTGTAACGATAATCGCACGATGTCGTGAGGCGCGTTTAGTCAGTGAAGCCGGTACTTTGATTAGTAGTAAAGCTCCATCACGTGCGTTCAGCTGGAGTGGCAAGTAATCGAA
This sequence comes from Labeo calbasu, assembly GCA_019740295.1. Classification (NCBI taxonomy): domain Eukaryota; kingdom Metazoa; phylum Chordata; class Actinopteri; order Cypriniformes; family Cyprinidae; genus Labeo; species Labeo calbasu. The sequence continues at coordinate 12,053 of JAHKKF010535885.1, read as the reverse complement.
TCGCGATTTTGGCGTAGCTTGTCAGTGCTTTACGGCTCTGTGTATTACTTGCCGCTCCAGCTGAACGCACGTGATGGAGCTGTACTACTAATCAAAGTACCGGCTTCATTGACTAAACGCGCCTCACGACATCGTGCGATCATCGTTACAGCCCTACAAATTTGCCATCCAAAATAAGTTTTTGTTTACAAAAACTGTACCGTGTAGATATATTATATTTATCTATATATATATATACACACACACACAGAGTATATATTTTGAAAGTATTTACATGCATATATTTTTATTTATATAATTAATATTAAATATAAATATATTTAATATATAAACCTAAAATATTTTTCTTAAATATATCCATGCATGTGTATGTATTTATAAATACATAATAAATATACACAGTACACACATTATATGAACACAAACTTTTTTAATCACAATTAATCGTTTGACAGCACTACTTGGTAAGCTGCATTCTTTCAAAACCATTAAAATATTTTGTCTATTAAACTAATAAAGTATATATTTTGAAAAACTTCAAATTGTCTTTTTAAATTGTAATGTTTTTTTTTTTTTATTTTATTCAGTTACAGTAGAAATGGCCTCTTTTTCATATTTTCAGTAGTGCTGTCAAATGATTAATCGCGATTAATCACATACAAAATAACATTTTCTGATTACATAGTATATGTGTGTGTACTGTGTATATTTATTATGTGTATATCTAAATATACAAACATGCATTTGTATATTTAATAAAAATGTTTATATATTAAAAATATTTATATATAGTATCAGTTATTTGAATATATACATGTAAATGCATTTGAGTGTGTATTTATATAAACATAGTAAATATACACATTATTCACAGTATTATGTAAACTGAAACTTTTATTTTGGATGCGATTAATCGTTCGACAGCACACATTTTCAGGTATTTTATGTTGCAAATGCGATTAATCGTTCAAAAGTGCTCATTTTCAGGTATTTTATGTTGCAAGTCATCCGAAATATGAATCATCTCAAAGCTGGCTGGTTTGGCTTAGAGCTTAGCTTATGGAGGAATTTTTAAAATCCCTATAGAGCAAATGAAAGGGAAAAATACCAAGCGTGCTGCATTTGCACTGTGAACTGCTGGTGTACTCTGTCAGTGTTAGCCTGATGCCTGAGGTGTCTTTCCATGAGAAATATGAACTTGCTTCTTAAAAAACTGCCTGACTCATTGTGTTATTTCCCTGTAACAGTTTGAGCCACAGAAGTGATGGTGTATCATTTAAAACTGCTGAATGTCTGGAGAAACATGCGCCACTTTAAGCATCTTTACATTCGTAAGCAGAATGTGGTGGTCTCATTTTGGTCAGCAATTTTTTCCCATGCCTGTCCATCTGTAGAAATGTGTTTTGGAGGCAAAACATTCTGTTTGAGAACTCAAAACATTCCCAGAATAGATGTTAAGCATGGGTATATACGCTCTCCAGTGTGTTTCTCTGTAAAGAACTGTATGTTTTCAGGAACGAAGTGTCATGCAGGTTCAGGCATATGCACATGAGTTATGTAAGATAGATACGTGAGTGTTTATTAAAAAAAAAAAAATGCACAAGATGTTCCTGCAGGTACGGTGACGATGCAGGTGTGTAATTTCGGAAAGCTTGTGTTCTGTCAGGTCTCAGAGCCGCAGAGAGATTGATGGGGTTTCCACTCACAACCGGCAGCAGTGACGTTAAGAGTAAGGTCTCTGTCCGAACACGGAGCGGCGAGCTGTGCTGACCTAATTCTTCCCACACTAACTCTGTGACTGGGTGTTAAAAGTCACGCTTGGTTTTAAAGAATCTGAGCTGACTATAACAGACTCCTACTGTGTCATTCTACTTTTAGCCTGCACCCGTGTGCTTTTAATTTACTGTAAATTTGTTTCCGGCTGTTCCAAAGCAGCATACAATACTTCCTTCTGGGCACAATTCATAATGCATTTGTCAATTTGAGGGTTTAGATTATTTAACCTTTAAAGGTCCACTGAAGTGCTTTGAAACACGCAGTTTTATTCTGTCACAGACCGTAAAAAAAGGGGACAAGCATCTCAGTATGGCCGCTGTAAATGACGTCATTTGGAGCCAGAGTCTGGGCAGTAGAGATTCATTTGGAGCCCGAGTCTGCGCAGGAGTGTTGTGAGTTGGAGCCGTGGTATCAAAGTCCCGCCCAAACTCCCACAGACCCAATCGCAAGATCACAATCATGACATCACGTCACATTTTTATAGCATCAAATAACTGCCTAGAGGCAAACTTTTTAGAAAAACGAACACTTGAACATACATCCACCATGATACAAACTACCTCAAATGACGGGAACCACATTTGGGAGAAATTTATTAATTAGATTACATGGAGAGGGCGGGTTTTACAACCTATACTGCAGCCGGCCACTTGGGGGCAATCGAGATGCTTTGGCTTCACTTTTCAGGACTCGTGCGGTACACTAGTATTCTATGTGTTGACGTAATTTCAACTGAAACAGGAAAACAGGGCCGTATCAAGCTGCCCCACCCCCTTTTTAAATGGCCAGTAGCGTTTCGTTTATATCACAGCTTGTGTTGCCAAGTTTAAATTAGGCTACTTTTACACTGTTGCCGTGGGTAGTTTTTGATGCTCACTGGTTGAAGCGATCCCAGTAACATCATATTTAGGCCCTGAAATATGAATTTACCAGGGGAACTCTGACAAAAAAAACGTGTATTTTATCCCCCGGAATGCGACTTTTTAACAGGGGACCCCCCTCGAAATGCGATTGGGTTAGTTTTAAGTAGCAATTGTGCAGGTTTTTCATTTGAAAACCTGGCAACCCTGGCTGGGCTATGTAAAGCCGTATTTGATGGGGTATGACAGCCACAATCTTATCCATATCGCTATAAAATATAGCGTTCTGTGTGGAATTCAAATGGGTCTGATACGTTTTGTGGTTGCGCCGATTTACACGTGATCCGCTCCGTGCTATCTTGTCTCTGGACCGGAGCAGACTGTGTGTGCTGCAGCAGTTCGTGTGAAACCAGACTTCTTTCGCCCTAATGGAAAGCATATTTACACTGTCTGAATCATTCCCTATCCCCTATATTGTGCACTACGTGCAATTCACCGCATAGAAAATACTAATTCTGTAAACAAGTGACCGATTTCAGCTGCAGCTTCAACGTCTATTTATAGTGTAGGGGGCGGGACGTTTCAGAGTCTAGAGAGCATTTGATTGGACAGAGTTTGATGAGAAGCTGAAGTGCAGAGTGATATCATCAAAATCACTGATATATATCAAACTATGTATTATATGGAGGTTAGATGAAAAGAAAATACCAACTAAATGACCCGTCATCAGTCAGCCATATTGGCAGCAACTGAACGTAAACAATGCCACTGAATCGAACAAAACGTTCATATTTTGCTGATTGTTGCTGCTGAAAATGGTCAGTTATTGTCATGTTTTGGGCTGAACTGATAGGTCGGACCAGGAAAAACATTTGGAGTACTATAGACTGCCAAAAGTTATAACAAATTAAGGAGAAGAGTGCCAGAAAACTGTCTGAAACAAAACAAAAGGCATTTGTGGTTGGCCAAACTGAACCAGGATTTCCAGGGCAAGAATCTTGACAATATCATGTTTTTTGTTTTTTGATGGTTTGCGTGACAAGGCAAAACCAAACTTAATTTGCCCCAATGGAAAGCATATATACACTCACTGTTTGAATCATTCCGTGTCTCCTATATAGTGCACTACATGCCATTTACCATACAGAAAATACTAATTCTGTGAACAAGTGACCAATTTCAGCCGCAGCTTCAGCGTCTATTTATAATGTAGGGGGCGGGACGCTTCGGATTCTAGAGAGAATTTAATGGGAGAGAGTTTGATGAGAAACTGAATTCAGGGTGATATCATCACAATCATTGATTTGTTATTGGCGGAAGTTAGAGACTGTAAGTTTTGAATGCTTATATCTTTTAAAAATGTTAATTTTGTCATTGTTTTAGAGCACACTAGCTTACTTTAGGACTAACATATTCATACTAAAAGCCACAATAAATTCAATTTTTATTTCATGGGGACTATAAATACTACGTTAATATGTATTATATGGAGGTTAGCTTTTCTTAAGACAGTTAGTTCCCCTCAGAGATTCATATAAACTCCTCAGTCACAGTTTAGTATTTAGAAGTCTCTTCCTGTAGTAGAGTGTTTTCACAAAACGTTATCAGTCGGCCATATTGGCGGCAACTGAACGTAAACAGAACCACTGAACCCAACAAAACTCGCATATTTTGCTGATTATTGCTGCTGAAAATGGTCGTTTTGGGCTGTACTAATTAGTCAGACCAGGAGAAACATTTGGAGTACTACAGACTGCCAAAAGTTATAACAAATCAAGGAGAAGAGTGCAAAAAACTGTCTGAGGAGCAAAAAGCATTTGTGTTTGGCCAAACTGAACCAGGATTTCCAGAGCAAGAATCTTGACAACATTTGTGTTTTTTGTTATCATTTCCAGTCAGGGAGGTGAAATATTAGATTAATATCTTAATTAATACTCCTCGTATGTATCTTTACCACCTATTAACTTTAGTTTGTCAAAATATTGCGCCCCTTCCTGCTTACGAAGTTCTCTTCTATATGATTTAGCAGCTTCCACACGTTTTTTTCCATGGTTTAGGTGCTGTAGTACATTAACAATGCAATACATGCTGTTGTTTACATCCGAGTAACTGACCAAATCGTGACATAAGTGCAAACCCTCTATATTTTGTATTCATTATTCATAAACGGTGAGATTTGCTCTGCCTGCTACAGTATTTTCTCATCTTGGCGTTCATCTTCAGCGTCTCTTGCTTCTATTAACGGCCCTTTTCAGTTGGTTTTTTTGCCGAGTTAAAGAATTAGTTGTGTTTTACTAATAATTCTAAAAGTTTTTCAACCATTAGTCAGAAGTCTCTCAACGCCGGTTTTTGCAATTTAAACCGGTTTGTTTATGGTCGTATCCAAAAAAGCCATAGTATTACTACTGTATTTTTAGTTATGCACACATTGTCCTTTTACGCGTCCCATTCAGGACATTTGTATTCACCTAAATAAACCTGAATCCTTCATGTTCCAGCAGCTTCATCCCCTCGTTTCGTTTTAAGCTGCTATGCATGTTTTTGTGAATTCACTAAACCATATTTCATAAATTACCCCTCTGCTGACATGAATGGCAGCTATTGTCGGATTCCCATGGCAACGTGTCTTGCTTATTGTTCCAGGTGTATTGCATTATTTATTGGTTGTGCTTATTTTCATGAACATCATGTTGAATTGAACTCTGACAGTTCTGATAACTGGTTTAGTGTTAGAATGATTTGATTTCAGTCTTCTTGGCTTTTTATATTCCCCACCAACGCATAACATATTTGCCTTCATTTTTAAATAGAAACAGCACCGTCAGGTAGATATTATTGGTTCTTGTGCTAAAAATATCTTTGGTAATTTCATCATCAGGCATGATTGCAGACATTTCCAAAAAGGTAGAATTTTCTGCATATTAGCACACTGGTAACCAGTTATTGGTATGAAAATACTGAACATTATTTGCTTTGAGATTTTTGAGAAAATCTCAAAGTTGTTTTGTTGTGCAGGAAATAGGGCGTAATTTAGCCTCAGTGTTTGTTTCAGAATTCATTTTCTGGCTTTGCCTCAATGGATACCTTAATAGGCTTTTATGTTCTATGCAAACAGATTTAACTTTAATTGACACGCTTTGTTAGCTCTAATGACTGCAGTATCAGCATTTATGATGACCTCAGTGTATACAGTATGTGTGATTCTCCTTGATGTTCAATGACAGGATAATGCAAGCTAATCTCCTCTTCTATTATTTTCTCCCCTCAGGACCCTGCGGGCATATTTGAGCTGGTGGAGCTTGTGGGAAATGGGACCTACGGACAAGTTTATAAGGTAAATAATGCTGTATGATAAGTCGGATCTACCCAGTTCAGTCTCAGAAACATGTTTTGCCTCAGCTGTTTGCTTCAAAGTTTTCCCTCTCCCGCCCTCAAAGATCTGCACTTACCTGTTAGTGGCTCAGCAGCTCTTGCGTTATACGTGTGGTATGTTCAGACGTGTCAAGACTCGTATGTTTTCTTATACTTCTTCCCATTTCTATGAAAGATCATTCACCCCTACAACTGATCAAAAACTTGTGGGTATGAGTGAGATTTTTCAATCGAAAAAAATACTTAAGTGCATTTTTGGTCAGGGTGATTTGTTTGTAAGGCGTAGCTTTGCAAACAACATTCAGGAAAATACCAGGTTTAAGTTGCTAATGGTTATTATGATGGTCTAAACAGCTTGGCTTGATGTTTCTTTTTTGGTTTTAAGGTGAACAGACTCACGTCGTTCCTTTAGTCTTCATCCACAGCGATCAGAGCACTAATGCGAGTATGATTGATGTGTCCTAAGAGGAGAATACTATTGATCTGCTTTTTTAAATGAAGAGATCGACGATCAAAGTGTCGGATTTGACGCTTGGAGACTGAAGCCACGAGCGGATGATGTAGGAGCAGTTAAGCGGTCTGTCAATCTGAACCGGTGTCATTATGCAATACTTTTAAAGGATTAGTTCACCAAAAAAAAGAAAATCCAGTCATCATCACTACTCATTATTACTCATCCTCATGTCATTCTGAACCCATATGACTATTTTTTTTTCTGTGAACCACAAGAGGAAATGGTAGAATATTTATACCACTCTTTTGTGTACATTGAACAGGGTTCGTACAAGGTGCTTAAAGTGCTTAAAGTACTTGAATTTGACTTTTTAAAATTTAAGGCCTGGAAAAACCCTTGAAAATCGCAATATTCTTGAAGAGGTACTTGAAAAGTGCTTGAATTATTGAAAGATAATGTATCTATGAAATATGCGTTTATTTTTTTAATAAGCACACATCCTTTTACGCAAAATTCACACAATTCAAAAAGCATACTACTTTTTTTGCTTATTTCACTTAATTTCATTAAACTAGCGAGTTAAGCCAGTAGTAGTCATGGAAAATCGCTGAGTAAGCGGTGAAAAGCTTTTAGTGAAGATGTGAAAAAAGGAACAGAATCAAATCAATTGAGTCATTTACACTGGAGCCGCTCTGATTCATTCAAACTTGTGAATTCCATCATTCATTTCTAGCGTTTCACTATCAAAAGCCTGATCAAATTAAAAGAGCCATTCATTTTCGAATTTCAACTTCACAAAAACCATGTAGTGCTGGGTGAAAGGGAGATTTTCGAAACTCTGAATGAGTTAAACCAATACGTCGCAAAATGATTCATTGTTAAAAATTTGTTTCAGCTTGGGACTTTAAATCGCATGTTGCGAATCATCTGATTTAGATTGGGATTTCAGAGCAGGTTCGTTAAACATTTGACTTGGATCGGAACTTTAAACCGTGTTTCATGAATCATTTGATTTAGATTGGGACTTCAAACCGTGTATTGCAAATCATTTGATTTAGATTGGGACTTAAGAGTGGGTTCACGAGTCATTTGACTTGGATCGGGACTTCAAACCGCATATGGTGAATCATTTCGCAAATTGAGTGATTCAAATCAAATGATTCACGATTTGAAGTTCTGATCTAAATCAGATGATTCACAATACACGGTTTGAAGTTCATTATTCAGATCTGCACTTCAGAGCGTGGATCGCAAATCATTTAATTTAGATTAAGACTTTAGAGTGGGATCACGAATCATTTGACTTAAATTGGGACTTCAAACCGCGTATCGTGAATCATTTGATTTAGATCGGAATGGGTTTTTGAATAATTTCTTGAATTGAATAATTCAAATCTAATGATTCGTGATTTTGAAGTCCCAATCTAAATCAAATGATTAACGATACGCAAAGTGGATCATTATTCATTATTCCCGAACCATTTGTGATACTCGTGGACTTTGGAGCGAGTATCACAAATCATTTGATTTAGATCGGAATGGGTTTGTGAATCATTTTGTGAATTGAATAATTCCTATCAAATGATTCGTGATTTGAAGACCCGATCATAGTCAAATGATTTGCGATACGTGATTTTAAGTCCCAGTGGTTCGCGAATCATTTGATTTAGATCGCAACTGCGGAGCGTGAATCATTTGATTCAAATCGGGACTTCTCTGCGGGTTCACTAACTGATTAAAGGATTTCTAAACAGTTTTCAAATGTTTTTTTTCTTAAACTGTACAAAACATGAAACAATTAAAGCAGTAAAGTTATGAAAACAAAACAAAGAAAGAAGAAAGTATACACAAATACAAATCTCTTGACATTTTGTTTTAGAAGTATATTTTTATTTATCTGTTTATCTTTTTTTTAGAATTTGAAAGAGAAGACATTTGATAAATAAGATCTCTGATTGAAGTCTTTGAAAAACAAAAAAGTTTTGCTTGAAAAGTCCTTGAAAGTTCTGGAATTTCATTTTACAGTGTCTATACAAACCCTGATTCAAATAAACATACAAACTGATTAAAATGACAAATGAGAACTGTAAAACTAGTTCATACAACTTGTATGCTATATTTCAAATCACCTGAAGCCATATGATAGATAACGGATTATCAAATCATGCCATCACCTCCACTGCAGCTGTGAAATTTCATTTGCATCTGTAGTTTCAAATGTAGTTTAACATATTGATGGCAAAGTATGTTTTCAGTCAATAAAATAGCCATGTCAGTGGTTCAACCGTAATTGTTTTTGTACGCAATGAAAACAAAAATAACGACTTTATTCAACTATTTTAACAATGTTCTTACTAGCTGTCTGACGTGTGTTGTACATACATATAGAATTATTAGACAAATAAAAGAAGTGAAAGAGGATGTGGTTGTGATTGTCGCTTTAAAGTCCTCGGAGAAAAGCCGCGGTTTGCAGAAGTTTTTTGGGCTTGACATTGAGCTCTCTGTGCGAATGCAGTCAGTATGCTGAGAAAACCAGTAGGAGGTGTGATTCTGAAGTGTCGCCCACTTGTGAAGGTATATGGAGGGGTCATATCCTATCAGGTGCTAGATTTTGTTTCCCTCAGTCTCGCATGACGAATATGTTGTGATAGATTTTAACTCCTTTTTATGGGAAATGAGACAGATGCATCACAGCAAAAGATGAACTCTGCTAATTAAACGGGCACCCTTTGTGTATAGTTAGCATGTGTTAATGAGAGCGAAAGAGAAACGGCGTGAAGAAGAGAGAAAAATGAAAAATCATGTGAGACAGTGGAATTTGCTAATTTGTCAGCTGAATCGGGGCATAACTGTACTGTCATTCCTTATTAATTGACTTGTGTGCTCATACCATTACCAAGAATTCCTTTGCTCATAACCGTGTTTTCTGAGCGCAATCTCTGAGTTGTTATCCGCTTGTTAAGTCGTGACGTAAGGAGAGCCGTTTCCGGGTCCAAGCCTCTACTCGTTTCACTCGAGAATAACAAGTGAGTAACAGACGTTTATAAGAACTGTTTATTCATATTACACACTAAGCCAAACATTTAAAAACCCTACGGCGTACACTACAGTCTCTGTGCTAACAGTGTCCCAGACACAAATATTTTAATGATTTATAGAACATGAATCATTGTCTGGCCATCTAGGATTTCAGTATGGAGGTAAATTGTGAGTGTATATTAGCACCATTTGTTGCTTTCTTGTGGCATCTGATAGAGCGTTTGGACCCGGAAGTGGTGAATCGTGATGTCAGACTTAACAAGCTGATAGGATCTTGATGTTCTTAAACAGGTTTTGTAACATAAACATTAATACTTTTAGCTGATATATGCATTTTAAATGTCCTGTACTATTCTTCTGGAGACAAAAATATTGATGACTGATCTTGCACTACACAGATTTTTATCCAATCAGATGTTCTTTTGAATGAGTGCCCCGCCCCCAATATCAACTGCCTTCGACCAAAAAGTAAAGCCTATTGGCTAATTTAAAAGGCAGAAGAGTCTTTCTGCGTAATTTTTCTTTTTTTTTTTTTTTGAAGAGTGGAAGCCTGTTTTATGCCGTTCAATAAAAATTTTAAAAAGGTAACTGCAACATCACACAGTTCTGATTTTTTTTTTTTTTTTTTTTTTTTCTTGCAATTGCGAGTTTGTATCTTGAAATTCAGATTTTTTTTTTCTCTGGCAATTCTCTTTTCTCACAGTTATGACTTTTTTCTCGCAATTCTGACTTTCTTTTTGCAGTTATGACTTTTTTCAATTTTAAGTTTTTTCTCAGAATTGTGACATAAACTCGCAATTCTGACATTTTTCTTAGAATTTTTCTTACAATTTTCTAAAAATTGTGAGAAACTCACAATTCTGACTTTTTTCTTGCAGTTCTTTAGTTTTTTACCTCGCAATTGTCTTTTTTCTCAGAATTGTGAGAAACTTACAATTCTGACTTTTTTTCCTCATAATTGTGAGATATAAAGTCGTAATTCTGACTTTTTTCTTGTAATTCAAATTTTTTTTTTTTTTTTTGAAATTCTGACATTTTTCTTGAATTTTGAGATATAAACTTCCAATTGTCTTTTCTCAACATTGTGAGAAACTTGTAATTCTGACTTTTTTTCTTGCAGTTCTGACTTTTTCTCGCAATTCTGACTTTTTTCTTGCAATTCTAACTTTTCTCGCGGTTCTGACTTTTTTTCTCAAAATTGTGAGAAACTCGCAATTGACTTTTTTTTTCACAGTTCTGACTTTTCTTGCAATTGCGAGTTTGTATCTTGAAATTCAGATTTTCTGAGGGGTTTTTTTTTCAGAACTTTGAGATAAACTCGCAATTATGTCTTTTTTTTTTTCTCAAAATTGTTAGAAACTCGTAATTCTTTTCTCGCAGTTTTGGCTTTTTTTTTGCAATTCTGACTTTTTTATCGCAGTTCTTTTTTTTTCTTCTTAGAACTGTGAGAGAAGTAAATTCATAATTGCGAGTTTAAAGTCCAATTCTAAGGGAGGAAAAAAATATTGTAATATATCTCTGTTATATATCGCAATTCAGAATTTTTTTCTCGCAATTTTGAATTTATATCAAGCAATTCTGACTTCATATCCTGATTCCTGAGAAACTCACAATTCTGACTTTTTTTTCTTGCAGTTTTTATTTTATCTTGAAATTCAGAATTTTTTTTGAAATTGTAACATTTTTCTCAGAATTTTAAAATATAAACTCGCAATTCTGTCTTTTTTTTCAAAATTGTGAGAAACTCATAATTCTGATGTTTTTCTCACAATTTTGACTTTTTGCAATTCTGACTTTGCAATTTTTTTCTCGCAATTGCTAGTTTGTATCTTGAAATACAATTTTTTTTTTCTCACAATTCTGACTTTTTTTCCTCATAATTGTGAGATATAAACTTGTAATTCTGACTTTTTTTCTTGCAACTTTTTTTAATCGCAGTTCTGACTTTTCAATTCTGACTTTTTTCTCAAAATTGTGAGAAACTCGCAATTCAGACTTTTTTTGCAGTTCTGACTTTCTCACAATTGCGAGTTTGTATCTTGAAATTCAGATTGTTTTTTTTCTCGCAATTCTGAGTTTTTTTTCCAGTACTTTGAGAAACTCGCAATTCTGTCTTTTTTTTTAATCAAAATTGTGAGAAACAAGTAATTCTGACTTTTCTCGCAGTTTTGGCTTTCTTTTAGCAATTCTGACTTTTTTGCGAGTTTGTATTGACATAGTTAATAATATTCACATAATTCATAATTGCGAGTTTTAAAGTCCAATTCTAAGGGAGGAAAAAAATATTGTAATATATCTCTGTTATATATCGCAAAATTCTGACTTTATTTCTCACAACTGTGAGTTTATATCAAGCAATTTTGAGAAAAAAAGTCTTGTGCAAGAATTGCAAGAAAAAAGTCAGAATTGTGAGGGGAAAAAAGCCAGAATTGCAGGACAAAGTGAGAATTGCACGTTTGTATCACGCAGTTTAGAAATACGAGATGTGAACTTGCAATTGTGAGAAAGTCAGAATTGTGAGAGAAAAAATCACAATTACCTTCTTTGATATA
>JAHKKF010535884.1:7974-21388 GCA_019740295.1 Labeo calbasu | reverse complement strand
TGTATTTACATGTATTTTTATTCATATAATGAATATTATATATACATATATTTAATATATAAACATTTTTCTTAAATATATCTATGCATGTGTGTTTATTTACAAATACATAATAAATATACACAGTACATATATATATATATATGTAATATAATATAATATATACACAGTACACACACATATATATATTATGTAAACAAAAACTTTCATTTTGGATGCGAATAATCACGATTAATTGTATATTTAATTAATTGTATAAAGAATACTCTCAGTTAAGACTAATTAGTCAGCTATTTATTCACTTAAAACTAGTTGATTTTTAAAATATGTCCTTTGGAGCATCTTATCACAATAGTGGCCACGCGCACCGCCTCCAAATCAACACGTAGCCACACCCAAATACGCCACGCCCACCGTTAACCACGCCCTCTCGCAACATAGCGAAATGCGGCCGTGTTATCAGACACAAGAAAACAACAGTAAAGTAATATGAGCCTGTTGGTGAAGTACCCTTAGGTATAATTATATCTCTCAGCTCGTTACACTAAGGACTTTAATCAATACCCGATACAGAGAAGCTTGTTGATAAGGAAAAGGACCCCGTACCTGCCACACAGGTAAATGAACCTGTCAGAATAACGTCTGTGTCTCAAAACCTAGCGAACTGCCAACCGAGATAACATTTTACACTAAATTTTGTTTAACTACGTTAAATAGTTCATAAAACAGTCAGGAAAGGATTTTTGATATCTGAAGTTGACCTAAATCATTAAATGACTGTCTAAACGAGGTTTATAATCACAACACAAAATATTCAAAATCACTAAATGGCATAAATATGCAGTGTGCTACTTTAAATCTGCAAACGTCTTTGAACAAAGACAGTAAATGACTAACAATTCTAATCCTCACCATAAACCTATCACAGCAATAACAAATTATAATAAAACAAAGAATGAACCTGAAAAGGGTTCATACGCCTATTGCAATTCATCACTCTGGTATCAGTGTGATTTTTCAGATGCAAGTGAGTGTGTTAGCTTGCTAGCGGTTAGCCTGCTGCGCTTCACTTACGTTACACATCAGATTCTTCACTCCGAATCGCGATGAATCTCCTAAATGTCACTCTGTCGGGACATTCGCGGTAAATCATCGCGCCGTGACCCAGGTAGAGGAGCACAGTCGATCTGACAGCTGTGAAAGTGTTTCAGTGTGTAAATACTGCAGATGAGGTCACTTCCGCTGGCGCGCCCACAGCGACATCTACTGGCCAACAGGTGGAATTACACCGTCCGGCGCTGCTGGGTTTCTAATGTTTAATGCTCTTATCTAAGTAAACACTTTAGTTTTTATTGTTATATTTTTTCTTTTTAATTTTAGTCAACATTTTAGTGATTTTGTTGTGTTTGTCATTTTTTATGTCTGAATAAAAAAATTAAAACTATATAGACATTTAAAGAAACGATAACTAATAAAAAGAGAAAAAAAAAACACAAAATGAACAAAAAAACTAAAAATTAAAATGAAAATGTAAAATACCTAAATAAAACCTAATTTTAGTTTTTATTAAAACTTTTTTTATTATGTTTTCTGTTTTCATTTTTAGTCAGTTTTAGTGATTTTGTTGTGTTTGTCATTTTTAGTAGTTTTTTTGTCTAAATTAAAAAAAAATAATATTATATAGACATTTAAAAAAATAACTAATAAAATGATAAAACAACAAAGTGAACACAAGTGCATAAAAAACAAATATTTTAACAAATATTTTAATAATAATATTAATATTTTAGTTTATATTGTTATATTTATATTTTCATTTTAGTCAACATTTTACTGATTTTGTGTTTTTTTAAACTATAGACATTTTTAAAAAAACAATAACTAATAAAATGACAAAAACACAAAATTAACAAAAGACTAAAAATGTAACTAAAATAAAAATGTAAAATACTATCTAAAACTTAATTTTAGTTTTCATTAAAATTTGAATAGTTTTTATTGATATATTTGTTATTTTCAATTTAATTTTAGTCAAAGTGTGTAGTTTGTTGTGTTTGTCATTTTTATTAGTTTTTTATGTCTAAATAAAAAAATAAAATAAAAACTATATAAACATTTAAAAAATAACTAATAAAATGACAAAACACAACAAAATGAGCAAGGTGAACACTAATGCATTACTAAATGTTAATTTTAGATCACCAGCTCCAAAAAATAAAATAAATAAATAAAATAAAATAAAAATATTTTATAGTTTTTATTAATATGTTAGTTTTTATTGGTATTTTTTATTGGTATTTTTTTAGGTTTTATTTTAGTCAAAATTTTAGTGATTTTGTTGTGTTTGTCATTTTTTTGTCTAAATAAAAAAAGAAAACATATTTAGAGATTTAAAAAAACAATAACTAATAAAATGACAAAATCACAACATGAACAAAAAACCTAAAAATTTATCATTAACATTAAAATAAAAATGTAAAATACAAAAATAAAACCTAATTTAGTTTTTATTGTTATGTTTTCCGTTTCATTTTAATTTAGTCAAAGTTTTAGTGATTTTGTTGTTTGCCATTTTTAGTAGTTTTTTTATGTCTAAATAATAATAAAAAACTATATTGTTTAAAAAACAACTAATAAAATGACAAAACACAACAAAATGAACAAGCTGGACACCAGCGCATGGCTAAATGTTAAATTTAGATGAGCAGCTGCACCTGTTCCTGTCATTTCAGATAAATGTATCTGCTCAAACTGGACAGCAGCAGATATGAAATGCACATCTTACCAGACAGACGCAGTAGACGTGTTGGAGGTTGTGTTCGTGGTCATATCAGACACAGAGATTCACGATGAGTCTGTCTAATGGATGACATCCGTGAAACGCCCTCCATTAAGGAACTGGAGAAAATACTGTTTGGAGGGAAGAAGAGCGGAAATCATGCGGATGAAGTTTGGCCCGACCTGTTCCTGGGTGATATGTGAGTCACAGAGTTATAACTAAAATTAAAACTGCAAACACTCTCATTACTTAAACCTAAATTAAATTAAACAAAACTAAATAAAACACATTAATTTATACAAAACAGCTAGTTGCCAAAGCAACATTTCTTGTTTTCATTTCCGTGTACTAAAACTGAAATAAGATTAATATATATTAGTGTTGAGATACTATTATATAGTTTTAAATAATATTTTAATAGTTTTAAAAGTTATATTTTACATTTTTATTTTAGTCAAAGTTTTAGTAATTTTGTTGTGTTTGTCATTTTTGTTTGTCATTTTTTGTCTAAATAAAAAAAACAACTATACATACATTTTAGAAAACAATAACTAATAAAATGACAAAATTAACAAAAAAATAAATTTTAACTCTCATTAAAATGAAAATAGTTTTATAGATTATTAATATTTAAATAGTTTTTGTTATATTTTCTGTTTTCATTTTAATTTGTCAGTTTTTGTGATTTTGTTGTTTGTCATTTTTGTCTAAATAAAAAATAAAAACTACAGACATTTAAAAAAAAACAATAACAAAATGTCAAAAACATAAAATTAACAAAAACCTAAAATTTTAAAATTAAATTGAAAATGGAAAATACTAAATAAAAACTAATTTTATAGTTTTCCTTAATATTTTAGTTTTTATTGTTATATTTTCTGTTTTCATTTTAATTTTAGTCAAATTTTTATTTTTTATGTCTAAATTTAAAAAAACTAATAAAATTACAAAATAAAAACTATATATATATATATATATATATATATATATATATATAAGAAATAAAAAAATAAAAAAAAAGTTTTTATTAATATTTTAAGTTGTTTATTTTTATTTATTTAATATTTTCTTTTCATTTTAATTTTTATGTTTTAGTATTTCTACATACATTATTTTTTTTATTTCATTACAGTGTTATTACAGGAAGTTCAAATTATTTTTACTTCCAGTTTTAGTTCCACTTTTTTATTAATATTTTAATTGTTTTTATTGTTATATCTTCTGTTTTCATTTTAAATTATTCAATGTCTTAGTGATTTTGTTGTTTGTCATTAGTAATAGTGTTTGTCCAAAAAAAAAAAAAATAAATAAAAACTACATAGACTTTTAAAAAAGAACTAATAAAATGGCAAAAACACAAAACAAACAAAAAATTTTAAATGTAACACTTTTATAACATTAAAATGAAAAATACAAAAATAAAACAGAACTACATTTTGTTTACATGATCATTTTTAAGTTTTAGTATTTCTATATGCATCATTTTTTTATTTCTTTTTTTTTTTTGGTAAAACTAAAATAATCCTTTTGAGCTGCAAGCAGTTTTAAACAGACTTAGACAGCATTTCTAGCCATAATAGGCAGGTTTTGCACATAAAGTGCCCAAAAATGCTGTCTAGGTATAATTCCAACCAATATAAAAGCAGAATAATGTCTCCTTTTTTATGATCATACACCACATGAATCTTTCAGCAGCATTATGTGAACCAAAGTCAGTCAGATGCTTATTTTCTAGATGGGTTCGATTTTATAGTCATCAAAAATTCATCCAGAAATCTGCGTTCTCTCAGGGACGTTTTAACAGCCGTATATTAATGACCTGTAGGTCTGTGGCCAATGATCGTTTCAGTGTGTGGAAGTTGGGCATCACTCACGTCCTGAACGCCGCTCATGGAAAGATGCACTGCCAGGGTAGCCACGAGTTTTACGGCTCAACGGTCGAGTATTACGGAGTCCCCGCCGACGATTCGCCCTCGTTCAACTTGTCGGTTTATTTTCACCCCTGCGCCGATTATATCAAGGAGGTTCTCAGTTCTCCAGGAGGTAAAACCATTTACTGTCTCAGCTTGTATTTACCTTACCCTAAGTTGTAAATATAGA
Source organism: Labeo calbasu (assembly GCA_019740295.1). NCBI lineage: Eukaryota > Metazoa > Chordata > Actinopteri > Cypriniformes > Cyprinidae > Labeo > Labeo calbasu. The sequence goes on along the minus strand of JAHKKF010535884.1, from coordinate 16,509 downwards.
TTTTATGTAGGCCTGTTCTCTCAAATACAAGTTGAAATGCTAAGATTTGATGCTTTAAAACTATATAGATGTAAAAGTTGTGTTGTTGTTGTCTGCAGAGCGTATTTTGGTTCACTGTGCGGTCGGTGTGAGTCGCTCGGCGTCTCTTGTTCTGGCTTATCTCATGATACACCAGCATCTTTCTCTACTGGATGCCATTAAAACAGTCAAACAGCATCGCTGGATCTTCCCAAACCGAGGTTTTCTCAAACAGTTGCGCGCTTTGGATGCGACTCTATGCCGTACGGAGCGACGCTGATCTAAAAGAGCACAACATACTGTATATAAACACCAACAACATTCCTACATCACCAGCCGGTGTGAAACTATCTTTAGAAAATAAAATAAATACATGTGAGGTTAGCACACCTCAACTACAGTTAGTTTAGATAATCAATTACTTGTTTGATTAATTGTATATTTTATATATGTATATTTTTACTGTAACATATGTTTCACCTATAATTTATAGTGAAAAAAAAAAAGAAAAATAAAAGTCCCTGGATGATCCATTATTTATTTTGTTTTTATTTAATAAGTTTTTTTTTCTTCTTTCTTTGTTTTGTTATATTTGCCCACAGCTTGTATTTATTTATTTATTTATTTATCAATCCATCAGAAATTAAATTAAATTAAATAGCAACAAATAAACATTTAATTTTAGGTAGTTGTCTGTATTTTATTTATTTATGTATTTATTTATTCATTCTTTTAAAATTAAATAAAACAAAATAAAATTAAGCATTTTATTTTAGCTAGTTGCCAATTTCGGTGTACCAAAATAACTAAAACAAAAAGTGAAATAAAAATTAATAAAAACTATATATCAGTGTTGAGATACTATTATATAGTTTTTATTGTTATATTTTCCATTTTCATCCTAATTACAGTAATTTAGTTTTAGTAAATAAAAACTATAAAAACTATATAAACATTAAAAAAACAGTAACTAATAAAATGGCAAAAACAATTAACAAAAAAACAAAAATTTTAATTAAAACTAAACTGAAAAACAAAATAAAAACAAATTTTATTTTTTTATTAATATTTTAATAGCTTTTATTATATTTTCTGTTTTCATTTTAATTTTCATTTTTAGTTGTCATTTTTGTTGTGTTCGTCATGTCTAAGTAAAAAAAAAATATAGATTTAAAAATAAAAAAAAACAATAAAAACTAAAATGACAAAAACAACAAAATTAACAAAAAAACTAAAATTTAACTAGAATTAAAATGAAAATGGAAAATACAACACATATAAACAAATAAAAAATATATACACTATTATTGTTTTTATTCATATTTTAATATTTTTTATTATTATTAAACAGTTTGTTATCAAAATCTTTATTATATAATATATAATAAAATATTTAAAAATAATAAATAATATATGAAATCTTTATAACACAATTTTATTTCAGTTTTCACTATAATCACTAATAATTCACAGGAAAAAAAAGAAAATTCTGTCATTCCAAACTTGCAAAAACAAATTTTTCTTCTTATTATTTTGTTAATGTTTGTACATTGGGTGTTTTGTTATATTGGCCTGCAGCTATGTATTTATTTATTCATTCTTTTTTTTTTAAATGGCATTACCAACATTTTTAGAAAAATATTTCTAAAATTTCAAAATTTTCTGCAATAATAATTTTTACAAAAAAAAGACAATTGTGTCATTTTAAATCATTTTAAACCTCTGAAAACAGTTATTTTTCGTCCTATTTTTGTGTAGCATTATACATTAGGATGTTTTGTTATATTACCACAGTTTTGTTAATAATAGATTTCAAAATTTTACTCAATAATAATTCATCCAGAAAAAAGGAAAATTCTGTTTTCATTTACTCACCCTCATATCATTCCACAATGTGTGTCGTTATTTTATCTGTGGAAAACAACAAGAGATTTTTTTTAATTTTTCATTTCTGTAAATCTTTATGCTACTCATTTGCATAAAATAAGAGTTTCTATTGTTTGGTCATCTCCAAAAAGATCTTGTACTGAGCACAGCTGCATGATTTCCAGTGCACCGGTTTCTGAATCTGAATGCAAATAGATTTCAGAAGATTATCGGTATATAATGACCTCGTTTTTTGGAGCCTGACAGATGTACTCATTCTAAACTATTAGAAAATGTAACAGAAAAGCCATAAAAATCAGATCTGCCTGTCTGCAGTGCATTCGTGGACTGTGTGTCCATGTGTATGTACATCATGTCTCCGTGAGTAAGACTATCCGCACACTACAGCACTAAATTGGGCAGCAGCTGTTGTGTCGGATCAGTGCGAGAGCCCCGAGTCAGGAGCGCCGGATCATTATAAACACGCTCTCTTCATCTATTTGGCGGGTAATTCAGGAAAGAAGCGATGGCCCGTAAATATAGCAGGAAAGAGTATCTGTCAGTCAAGGACCTGGAGAAAGTTTTGGACTCGTGTAAGTTAAACTTACACCAAATCGATGAGGTCTGGCCAAACCTGTACATCGGGAACGTGTGAGTATACAAGCTGCTTGACTGTTCGCTTTGACGGTTAGAAATCATAATTATACTGTTTTACACATTATGGCTTATTCAAACAGACTTCACAACACTGATCTACACACTGAAATCAACAAACAACCTTCACTAAACACATACTTTCATAAACTGAAGCATTTATGAGTTCAACAAGAATAAGGTAGAGGATGTTATCCACAAGCAATTGATTGGATGGTGAAAACTGGATATTTTAGTCTAGAATCAGGGTTATTATAGTTAAAACTAAAACCATAAAAAATATTATTTAAAGTAAACTTTAACTGAACTACAATCAAATATTTAAAAATTAAATATATATATATTTTTTAAATAATTTTTTACAAATTATTTTAAATACTTTTAATTTTAACAATTTATTATTTTTTGTCATTTTAATTTCAGTCAAAGTTTTAGTAATTTTGTTGTGTTTGTCAGTTTTTGTCTAAATAATAAAAAAACTATGTAGACATTAAAAAAGCAATTAACAAAATTAACAAAAAACAAAAATTGTAAATAACTGAAATACACAATAAAAACTTATTTTAGTTTTATTAATATTATAATAGTTTTTATTGTTATATTTTCTGTTTTCATTTTAATTTTAGTCAAAGTTTTAGTGATTTTGTTGTGCTCGTCATTTTTAGTAGTTTTTTGTGTCAAAATAAAAAAAATAAAACTTTTAAAAAATTACTAATAAATTGACAAAAACAACAAAAATAAAACTAAACTAGCATTAAAATGAAAATGGAAAAAACTGTGTGTATATATATATATATATATAAACAAATAACAATAATATATATACACTATAATTATGTTTTTATTCATATTTTAACCATTTTTATTTAAACAGTTAATAACTAAAATCTATATTTTATTATAATAAAATATTTTAAAATAAATAACACTATTTCTTTTATTTAAATTTTCCACTATAATCACTAATTCACTAATAATTCACTGAAACAAAAATATTTTTTTTTTATTTCTTTTTAAAATGTATTATTATGAAATTATTATTTTATTTTAGCTAGTTGCCAAGTATTTCTAATTTTTGTGTAGTTTAACTTAATGTACTGAAACAACTAAAACTAAACTAAATTTAAAATCAATAAGACATCTATAGACATTAAAAAAAATCTAATAAAAATTTAAATGCAATTAAAATTAATAAAACATATAGATGTATTTAAAAAAATAATACAATTTACACAAACACAACAAAATTACTAAAAATGTAACTAAAATTATATTTCATATGGGACCAGTACAGGTGGAAGTTTTTATCTTCTTTCATTTCTAACCATCTTCTGCTAATTATGTATTTATTGTTTTTCCAATCAGAGGAATAGCACAGAACCGAAGTGCCCTGCAGAACCTCGGCATCACTCACATTCTGAACGCCGCTCACTCAAAGAGAGGAAGCATCGGGGACCAAAGCTACTACGGAACTAGTTTTGTGTACTGCGGGATCCCCGCTGACGACTCCACACACTTCGATTTGGACGTTTACTTCAAACCGGCAGCGGATTTCATTCACAAAGCTCTCAACTCTCCTGGTGGTAAGAAATCACAATAAATCACTGAAGAATTCACTCGAAGTAAAACAGCTTGTGCACAATTAATCACAAAAACTAAAACTGCTTTTGCACTACAGTCTGAAAAAAGCTGAATATGAAATCGGTTCGGACTCTATTACTTACCCTACTCTTAATTACTTTCTAAGCATGTTCCTGTTTTATTAAACAGTGCATGTTATCTAAAATAAAAAGTCTTCTATAAAAATGTATTTGCTCTGCTTCTGTGACTTCAGATGCATATAACCTACATGACCTACAATCATATCAAATAATTATAAAATATCAGATTTTTCAGATATCAGATTTTTAAAATATTTTTTATTATATATATATATATATATATATATATATAAAAATCAATAACATGATATAATATAATTTTGATTATATATATTTATATATATTTACATTTTATTTATTATTATCTTTATTATTACGTTTTTTATTATTTTTTAAAATTATTTATTATTCATTTTTATTTTTTGCCCATTTCCTTCATTTATTTAAAAAATGGTTATTGCGACTCTTTATCTCACAATTCTGACTCGCAACTAAGAGTTCATATTTCGCAATTTTGACTTTTTTTCAACCAATTCTGACTTTTTTCCTCAGAACTGTGAGATATAAACTTGCAATTCGCAAAACTCGCGAAAAGAAAAAAACACTGATGTTTTCAGAATTGTTTTTAGAATTTATATCTTACAATTCTTACTCAACAATTCTCAGTTGTGTTACAAAGTCAGAATTGCAATATTAATTCTCAGAATTGTCGAGGTTTTTTTTCATGTTTTTTTTTTTTTTAAAAAGGCAGATTTGCGAGTTTCTATCTCACAATTCAGAGTTTATATCTCTGTTTATATCTATGTTTTCAGAGTTTATATCTCTTTTTTTTACTTAACAAGTGTTAACTGTGATTTTATATCGCAATTATGACACACAATTGCGATATTAAATCACAACATTAAGAAAAAAGCCACAATTGCGAGATATAAACTCACAATTCTGAATAAAGTCACAATTGCGACATTTTTTTTCTCAGAATGTTGAGTTTATATAATGCGATAAAAAAGGCAGATTTGCGAGTTTCTGTCTCACAATTCGGACTTCATAACCTGCAATTGTGAACTATAAAGTCCAGTTTTGAGGGGTAAAAAGACTAATGTTTTCAGAATTGTTTTAAGAGTTTATATCTCACAATTCTTGCTTAATTCACAATTGTGTGTTATAAAGTCAGAATTGCGATATAAAAATCATATAAAAAGTAATAATTGTGAGATATAAACTCACAATTCTGAGAAAAAAAAGTCACGATTGTGTCAAAAGTTATCTAAAAAAACGCCAAAAAAATGTTATATATCGCAATGTTATAAAAAAAGGTTATAAAAGTTATATATCGCAATTAAAAAAAGGCAGATTTGCGAGTTTGTCTCACAATTCTTTAAAACTTGCAATTACGAGTTTATACGTCACAATTTTGAGAAAAAAAAGGAACAAAAGAATTGTGAGATAAAAAGTCTAAATAACCTTATACCCTATTTTTTTATTCAGTGGCAGAAACAGGCTTCCATAGATAAAAGTTTATTGGGAGAAAATCGAGTCTTGTTCTACATTTTGTCATTACTGAATGTCCTGTTTCACTCGCATTAAGTAAAATGGGTTGCAAATGTTTTTTATATGTTCCAAAAAATTATTTTATTCAGTAGTTTTGTCTTGTTTTAGACGTGTTAGTCTTTTTATAGAAAAAGATAAATTTGCACTTTTCTATTTCAAATAATTGCAGTTCTTTTGAACTTTCTATTCATCTGTGAATCCTAAAAATTAAATGTATCACAATTTTCACAAAATTACTGAGCAGCACAAGTGTTTTCAACATTTATAATGATCATAAATGTTTCTTGAGCAGCAAATCAGCATATTAGAATGATTTCTGAAGGATCATGTGACACTGAAGACTGGAGTAATGATGCTGAAAATTCAGTTTTGATCGCAAAAATAAATTGCATTTTACCAGATATTCACATAGAAACAGCGATTTTAAATTGCAATAATATTTTACAATTTTACTGTATTTTTGATCAATAAAATGCAGCTTTTTTCAGAAACATTAAAACGTCTTATCTGCAGCTGAAGTGTTTTACTCACTGGAGGTCGTGTTGTTGGACTCTGGACGTGCGTCTCGTCTGCAAAGTGTGTAGAAACAGCTGTATTAATAGCAGTGAGCTCAAGGCCGTCAAATGAATCATTGCAATGAATTGTGGGTGTTATTTTTACCAGCGAGGAACAGGCAAGAATGAGAGGCTGCTGTCACGTCTTCTATTAAACCCGTAAAGTCTGTATGTAACCAGATCTCTGCCTTCCTCCTTAGGAAAAGTTTTGGTGCACTGCATCATGGGAATGAGCCGCTCCTCGTCGCTAGTACTGGCCTACCTGATGATCTATCACGACATGCCTCTGCACACGGCTATACGGCGCATCATCCAGAAACGAGCCATCTATCCCAACAGGAACTTTCTGGCTCTGCTGCTGGACCTGGACCTGCAGAGGAAAAAGAAACACAGACGATGTGTTCTTCTGTGAGCAAACAACTACAGGACTGATCACATGATGAACGATCGTAACAAAGCATCCTAACCAGTGCTTTGTCTCTCCACAATGAAAGCAAAATATGTGATGCTTACAGTAATGTGGAGCTCGAATTTGGACCAATGAGATTTGATTGTGGGCGGAGCTACATTATGCAAGTTATTTTCTTTTCTTAAAGGAATAGTTCACCCAAAAATGAACCACATTTTTAGGCCATCCAAGATGTAGATGAGTTTGTTTCTTCAGATTTGGAGAAAGAGCATTTCATCACTTGCTCACCAATGGATGTGAATGGGTGCCGTCAGAATGAGAGTCCAAACAGCTGATAAAAACATCGCAATAATTCACAAGTAACCGCTCCAGTCCATCAGTTAACATCTTGAGAAGACAAAAGCTGCTTGTCTGTAAGAATCAAATCCGTCATTAAGACGTTTTAGACTTCTGGCTAAAATAAGCAGCGATTAAGTGCTTTAAGGCATTTAAGCACATATGAAAAAAGACATTATTTAGCAAGTGTGTAAACACCTCAATCAATGATTTAAAAAAACAACATTTTTGGCAAATCCAGTTAATTTACCATAAAAACATTAATATATTCGACTGTTATAGCACCAGCTGTGGTTGTCTCCTTAAAACTTTGCATGCTTGTTTAGAATCACCTGTCACATGTGCATTTTTTGGATAATTACTTATCTAAAGAGTCCAGCGAATTGTATTGCAGTGGGGGGTTTTTTTCAGATTGAGCGAAAAACCTATGATTAGTTCACAAAAGTACGCTTTTTACATCTTCTCAATCATTTAACAAACAATTTGATTGACAGCAGTGGTTTTAGAGGCAAAGCTGTCTGAATGAGGAGTTCTATAATGCATATGTGCGAACAAACACACAACGTACAATCGTTTACGCCCTTGAAAAATGTGATACTGTGATAATTTTTTTCAAATTTCTCTCAGACCTTTGGTGCCGTAAGTCAAACAGGTCCACCAAGTTTTGTTCCGATCGACCTTCATTAACCTTGTCTAACAGGTGTGTAAAATTCGATGGCCAATGGTGGCCATGTTTTTTGAGATATGCAAATGTCCTTACATGGTTGTGCAGTTATAGCCATTTTTATGTTTTTTCCCCATTTTTTCACTTGTATAGCGCCATCAAGTGGCCAGCCACACTCCACGATATTTTTCCTGTCACCTCAGATTGAACTCTTACATAGGTGTTCTGAGTTTGGCGAAGATTTCGCATTCTTGTACTGAGAATTGTACTGCAGCGTTTATTTTTCCAGATTGAGCGAAAAACCGCCCCCCAGTGGCTGATTTCTTTAAAATTTCTCTCAGACCTTTGGGGACGCAAGACGAACAGGCCCACCAAGTTTCGTTCCAATTGGCCTCCGTTAACCTTGTCTAAACAGGTGTTCAAATTTTGTTGGTCAATGGCGGCCATGTTTTTTGAGATACGCAAATACGCAAGATACACAAATGTCCCTATAGAGTCCTTATAGAGATATAAGTCCATGCACACCAATTATCATGTTGAAAGAACAAACAGTTGCGCAGTTATAGCCATTTTCATGTTTTTTTCCCCTAGTATAGCGCCACCAAGCAAAATACGCAAAAATTTAAAAGTAGGTTTTTCAAAAAATGTAAAATGACAATTTTGTACTTTTGTTCGCAGTAGATTTGGTCACGTTGTAGGCGTTGTGAGTACTACCATCGCTCCAAGTTTCAAGTCTCTACAAGTTACGATTTGGTCTGCACACTCAGTTTTACTTGGAGATTGTTGATCCATGACCATTCTAACAATTACAACAGGGTTTCA
>JAHKKF010535883.1:0-10205 GCA_019740295.1 Labeo calbasu | reverse complement strand
AAATATATAGTAAGCTTAAAAGTAAATTTAGATGTGTTTAAAGTAATAAACTTATAGTGACATTAAACAAACTGTGTTTATGTAAGCAGTGAAACTTTAAAGATCGAGTAAAGCCACCATTATTTTGCAAATGGGCACAGATTCTATATTTTCTCATGGTTTGTGTCATGTGCCAGATAGCTCATTAGATTCGTTACGCCATTTTAAACTGTTATAAAGAGGATAAGTATGAGTAGGAAATAAAACGCCTCTCTTAAACACAGTCTCTTTTGGTTATTAAATATCATTCAGTTTTTTTAAGACATTTATAAGAATTTAATGGAAGGGCTAAATTGCTTTGGAAATAGTGTAATAAACAATTTCCTGATAACTGGGGAAAGTAGTGTGCAGTCTGATAAAACATTTCAAATAAACACACACACACACACACACACACACACACACAAATGATTTATTGAATGCTTAATATTTGTGTAGAGACTGCTGCATTTCTTTCAAGATTCTCTTAATGATCAGAAAGTTCAAAAGAACAGAATTTATTCAAACAGAAATCTTTTAGAGCATTAAATACAGTTGAGGTCAAAAGTTAACATACACCTTGCAGAATCTGCAAAATGTTATTTAGACAAAGTTTTTTTTAACAGACTTGCATTCGGACTGGTTCAATTGATTTCTCAACAGAAACAAACAAACAAACCAACCAACCAGCCTCACCCTATATTTTTATTTTTTTGTTAAATATTCTGTTTCATTACGAACTACAGAAAAAAATTGATTGAAAATGGCAGTTCATGCTGAATTTAAAATATACATATATATTACATATATTACGTATACATACAGTTGAAGTCAAAAGTTTGCATCCCCCCTTTCAGAATCATTAAAAATGTGAAATATTTTACCAAAATAAGAGGGTTTATACAAAAAGCATGTTAGTTTTTTTATTTAGTACTGACCTGCATAAGATATTTCACATAAAAAATGTTTACATGTAGTCCACAAGAGAAAATAGTTGAATTTATAAAAATGACCCCGTTCAAAAGTTTACATACACTTGATTCTTAATACTGTTATTACTTGAATAATCCACAGCTGTTTTTTGTTTTGTGATTAGTAGTTTAATAGTCTCTTATGAGTCCTGAACAGTTAAACTGCGTGCTGTTCTTCAACAAAATCCTTCAGGTCCCACTTTGGTTTTCCAGCATTTTTGTGCATTTGAACCCTTTCCAGCAATTACTTTATGATTTTGAGATCCATCTTTTCACACTGAGGACAACACAGAATGCATTAACTTCTTGAAAACTTCTTGAATTTAAAGATCAGGGTAAATTTTACTTATTTTGTCTTCTGGGAAACATGTAAGTATCTTCTGTAGCTTCTGAAGGGCAGTACTAAATGAGAAAAAAAAATGTTTAGGCAAAAATAAGAAAAATGTACACAACCCCCAACCCCCCACCCCCCNGTTTAGGCAAAAATAAGAAAAATGTACACAACCCCCAATCCCCCCCCCCCCGGGTCTTAATGCATCATTTTTTTCCCTTCTGGAGCATTAGTAAGTGTTTGAATCTTCTGTAATAGTTGCATATGAGTCTCTCAGTTGTCCTGAGTGTGAAAAGATGGATCTCAAAATCATCAAAACCAAAGAATTTGTGGAACCTGAAGGATTTTTTTCTGCAGTTGAACTGTAGAACAAACAAGGGACTCATGAACTATCACTAAACACAATATTAAGAATCAAGCATATGTAAACTCATTTTACAGGTCATTTTTATAAATTCAACTATTATTTTCTCTTTTGTGGACTATATGTAACCTTTTTTTTTTTTTTTTTTCCCCATGAAATGTCAGTACATATTCAGGTCAGTACTAAATAAAAAATAACGCATTTTGTATGGTCTTCTATTTTGATGATTAACATTATTCAGATTCACTTTTGATCGTTCATTGCCAAATAAAAGTATTATTTTCTTTAAAAAAAAAACTGTGGTCTTACTAACACCAAACTTTTGAATGCTAGTGTATATTTTACTTTATTACTGAAAAACCTGACAGAAGCTCTCAGTGCTAACCATAGACTATAACAAATTGCTCATTCAAATGCACTAAAGAAATGTTTTGTCTGGATTTCTGATCAACTTTTATCTGAAACTGTTAATTAGATTTTTACATTACAATATATACAAACTTCATTATGCTTGGAAAAAACGCTGTCAGTTTTCTTTTATTATATGGTTCCTTTTGTATCTGTGTTACAAAAAGAGCACTAATGATATTGAGAGGATTGTGAATGACATTTCTGCTGTTAGGGCAGCATGTCTATTATAATGTCACTGCAGAATGTGAAATCTTAAGTGCAGTAACTTATTTAATATGCATTACTTTGCCTTTCCCCTTGTATCCATCATCTTTAAAAGTCTAAAAATCATTTTCATGTCTAGATTTTACATGATTGTGGTGCATGATAAAATGTCTTTTGTAATCTTTTATAAAAAACATTTATTAAAATCTATCTTACTCTTCCTCTTAAATGATGTTCCTTTTTGGCTGATGTCATTAATCCCCGCCAGCCACCTGTTATATAAATTTTCACGATGCAGTCATTTTTTGTTGTTGTTGTATATCTTGTTTCACTTGGAAATATGTCACATTATGAAATTCAAATGGGATGCAATTGCCATGTCATGTTGTCTCTACCTTGCCTGCCCTTCTTTGCCTCATACTGTTTTCTTAAGCATTTGAACTTCAATGTTGAGTATAGTTGGTAATGCAGTTTCTGGCCTGAGGGATGGAGTGCTAGGAAACTGTATTGGGATTACAGCTGCCGATTGGCCTGAGGATCCGCTAGAGGCGAGCTCAGATTTACAGAATAAAAACCTTTTGACTGCTTAACACAACATTTAGAAGAACAATGAAAACCTGACATCCATAAACCATTCGACCAAGACAAAACACAAAGATTTGTGGAGTTGTGAAGTCTGTTTGGTTTTCTGGGAAATTCTTCAGTCAGATGTCTGCAGATTTGCTAGTGTGAAGATGCCAAAGTTTTAATTAGATTTTTTACCAGAACTATTTGAAGAGATTCTTATGCAATATAATTTACAGAGAAAGGAGTTTTCCCATTTCCCTGTTCAGTTTATGATGTTTTTGGTATTTTATTAGTGTGAAATTGTTTGTCTGTTTTTTCTTTTTATTTTATTTGATAGGGAAAAATGTGTCAAACACATCTGAGATTGCACTATAAAAATATTTTTCAGAGTTTAATTCAATGTGTTACTTCTTTGTAATTATTCTTTGTAATTAAATTTACTAGCAGTTTTCAGTGTAGTACACTTTATTGGTAGCTGAAAACAAATTAATAAACAAAGATCTTTAAAATATAAAATAAAGAACATTTAAAGGGATAGTTCACTCAAAAATGCAAATTGTCATAATTATTCACCCCCAGTGACTTGATGTCTACAATTACAACACAGTGCAGTATACAGATCCTGAATACTATATAAAATATATTTAAAAATGTTTAAAAGTGTATGACTTTTCCAGTTTCTTTTGAAGTATATTAGGGCCTTTAAACCCTAATGTATGTATGTATATATACATACACACTTATATATGTGTGTATATATATATATATATATATATATATATATAATTTTTTTTTTTTTTTCATTGCAAAATAGTTGAATTTCTGTTATTAGCCTCTGTTCAGACAGCACTGAAAGATCATCCTTATCCACAGGTTTATCTCCTGGTATGACTCTGTTCCAATATAATTTCACACAGAATATCCCTGTACTGCGACAAAATGTCATATCTGATACCAATAATTAAGACGAAAGAACAGGAGACAGGGACAGTGACAAAATAAGTGATAGACGGCTACCGAGCGGAGGAAAAGAGATAGAAGGGCGAGGAGGGGGGTTCAGATTTGTGTGAAATACAACCGAATCAGAGGCGTGATTAATCCAGCAACCTTTAGAGGAAAGGTCTGAGGTCCCGTGGGGGAATTGATGGCTGTGAGACACAGGAAGAAAACTGAATGAGGAAAGGGCAGAAGTCAATAGAGGTGCTGAGTGCATTCTCAGCCTCAATCATAATGCTGTCACTGTGAACTGTAAATACATCAGCTTCCCTGGGTGACTGAACAGACCCATCACCCTAACCAAGAATCTTTACTGAAGTCATAATTGCAGCGGATGTGTCAGATGCCTTTGTCCACAGAAAATGGACTGAAAAATCATTTCGGGCAAAACCATTAGTGCAAATTTAACATTTCTAAAGATTTCCAATAGTTTTCCATCTGTTGTACGCTAATGTCTAACTGTAACATGTAAAACTCTTAAAATGTACATACAAAAAGAGGCAAAACCACATTTATGATATCAGCCAACATATCAGTTTTTGTCATAACATAAACAAAGAATAATTTAGAACAGACCCTTGAATTATTGAACTAAATTCACACCCAAGGTGTAGCGGTCAGTCTGCTTCTAGCTGTGACCGTATTACCACCTTGTGTGTGTATTCATTTTCAATAATTCAATAGTGAGAATGTGAAAATGGCCAGTTCTTTGGTAGGATGTCTGGCTCTTTGAAGCCTTACCCTAATATATGGGCCATTTTACAGAACTTGTGCAAAGTCAAAGTTGTAAACATCTTGGGGAAAAAAATGTCTCTTTCCACAAATTTTGTATGTATGCAAATTGTATAATATCCAAGGTATTTCAATATCATTTTCATAAGTTGAAATTTAGGGTTTAGGGTTTAGGACAGCCACCTCCCAAATGAAAGTACCCAGTAAATGATGATTTTATATATATTAAGCTTACTGATATTTTAAATATTATTGTGGGTTTCAGTAGATAATATAAGGATCTTAGTAAGAGTTAAATACTTAAATGCTTTTTAAAAGTATTTTTGGTTGTGGTACAGCAGTTTGCAGCAATTCTCTAAAATGGCCCATATGGCCTAGTTTGCGTATGTGTATTTTTTGTGTTCATATGTGTGTGACATCTGTGAATTTTACTGCATCTGATACAGTGAGGTTGGATATAAAAAAACATGCACATTTGAGTTTACGAGAAGATTTTACTGCAGAAGAACAGATGCTCGCAGTTGAATCAAACTACTGGATCACTTAAAAGTGACATAATGCCCCTTGTAAGGAGTACTAAAGCAAATAGTCTAAAGCAAAAAGTTTTTTCTCTTTCTTAGCTGATCTGTCTTAGGCCACTTAACCAGTCACAACACCTCAAGCGACAGACAAAAGACCCTGGGCTTTTTCAGGAGCTTTTCTCATCAGTAAGCATTTGCCAGGTCAAAAGAGAAAGTTAAACCTGTTAGCAAGCATATAGTCTGGCTACATATATTTGGCTCTTTGGTAGCATGTAATTGGATAGACAATAGCAGAGTGTGATTGTGCCATTGTGGCTAATTACAGGCTATCACAACCCACAGGTCTGAAACTGACACGGCTAGAGAATGGAGAGCTCTGTCTGGACAGTTTCTGTTGGCATAATGCTATTAGAAAGTACCTTTTTGTTCCTGTATGGTGCTGTTTCTTATTCAGTTGATTGCACATAGTTGAGCAGCAGCATAGACTTTTGCTCAGAGGTTGCTCTTTCATGACTCATGAGATTTAATGGAGTTCTCTGTTACGATATGTGTGTAGAACAGGTGAAAGATGCAAGCAAAATGCTCCATTTGCTCTATGTTTAAAGGAATAGTTCAGCCAAAAATGACAATTTGTTGAAAATGAACACACCCTTAGGTCATTCAAGATGTAGATGAGTTTAGTTTTTCTTCAGAACAGATTTGGAGAAATGTAGCATTACATCACTTGCTCACTAATGAATCCTCTGCAGTGAATGGGTGTCATCAGAATAAGAATCCAAAAAAGCTGATAAAAACATCACAGTAATCCCCAAGAAATCCACACCACTTTAGTCCATCAATTAACATCTTGTGAAGTGAAAAGCTGCATGTTTTTAAAGGAGAAGTCCACTTCCAGAACAACAATTTACAGATAATGTACTCACCTCCTTGTCATCCAAGATGTTTATGTCTTTTTTTTCTTCAGTTGTAAAGAAATTATGTTTTGAGGAAAACATTTCAGGATTTCTCTCCATATAATGGACTGATATGGTGCCCCGAGTTTGAACTTCCAAAATGCAGTTTAAATGCGGCTTCAAACAATCCCAAATACAGTCGTAAATGATCCCAGCTGAGGAAGAAGGGTCTGATCTAGTGAAACGATCTGTTATTTTCATTAAAAAAATATAATTGAAATAATTTTTAATCTCAAATGCTTGTCTTTTCTTGTTCTCCCTGAACTCTGTGTATTCTGGCTCAAGACAGTTAGGGTATGTCGAAAAACTCCAATTGAACATGCAAAGAAGATTAAACACCCTTAACAAAAAAGGTAAAACAGTGATATAGGACGATTTTGAAATTGAGGGAGAACATGAGATGGGAGTTTTTCGACATACCCTAACTGTCATGAATCGGAAAAAAACAGAGGTCGGGAAGAGCAAGACAAGACAAGTGTTTGACATTAAAAAGTATATAAATTGTATTATTTTTATGAAAATAACCGAACGCTTTGCTAGATCAGACCCTTCTTCCTCGGCTGGGATCGTTTACAACCACATTTGGGATCGTTTGAAGCCGCATTTACACTTCATTTTGGAAGTTCAAACTCGGAGCACCATATCAGTCCATTATATGGAGAAAAATCCTGAAATGTTTTCCTCAAAAAAACAATTTCTTTAAGACTGAAGAAAGAAAGACATGAACATCTTGGATGACAAGGGGGTGAGTTCATTATCTGTAAACTGTTGTTATGGAAATGGACTTCTCCTTTTAGAAACAAATCCATCAACATCTATCAACTTCCCATTTTTGGGTGTACTGTTCCTTTAATCTCACTACTGTATAGTAGGCAAGATATTAAAGATGTGATTTTTTTTTTTTTTTTTTTTTTTCCCACATTACACAAAGGTCCACTTGAGTTTGAACATAATGTGTTTTGTATTAGCAGATTCTCAGAGGAGTCCAAGAATCACTCATTAATGCGCTGTGACATTTCATTTCTTCGGTCTCACCTGTTTTCACGCTTCCTGTAGTTACTGCACTCTGTGAAATCTGCCGTGCTGAGCTGTGTTTGGCGTATCGCCTCTAGTTGTTGACAGCTGAGTGTTATTGAGACACATTGTTCCACTCCACGATCGCTCTCTCTGGGTTTGAAGAGCTTCACCGGGCTTCCGATTTCAGACATTTGGTAAACCTCAAGTAATCTCTAAACACATTTGCCTTGGTCTACTTTAGATGAACGGCTGGGCTATTTTTGCTTGTTTGCTGCAAACTTCCCTTAAAGAAATAGTCATGTCTAACCTCATGTCTATTACTTTTTCTTCCAGAAAAGTCCATTTTTTTTCATGTTTTTACAATTAAATACACTACTATTTAAAAACTTTTATTCAGCAAGTATGCATGTAACTATGGAAGCCCATTTCTGCCACTGAATAAAAAATAAAAACAGGTAATTGCGACTTTTTATCGAACAATTCTTTTTTTCTCAGAATTGTGTGATACAAACTCGCAATTCTGATTTTTTTCCTTTGAATCGTGAGATATAAATTTGCAATTGCGAATTATAACATCAGAATTGAGATATAAACTCGAATTTCTGAGAAATGAAGTCAGAATTGCATGATACAAACTCAATTGCAAGTTATAAAGTCAGAATTGCGAGATATAAACATATCAGTCAGTTTTTCCCTCAGAATTGTGACTTTATATCCTCATAATTCTGACTCTATAACTCGCAATTGCTAGCTTACAATATTCTGAGAAAAAAGTCCAAATTGGGAGTTTGTATCACGCAATTTTGAAAAAAGTAAGAATTGTGAGGAAAAAAGTCAGAATTGCGAGATATAAACGCACAATTGTGAGAAAAAAGATCTTGCAATTCTGACTATTTCTCGCATTTGCTAGTTTATATTTCACAATTTTGAGGAAAAAGTCAGAACTGTGACTTTATATCTCACAATTCTGACTTTATAACTTGCAATTATGAGTTTGTTTCACACAATTCTGAGAGAAAAAGTCAGTAATTGTGAGGTATTTTGTTTATTATTCAGTGGCAGAAACAGGCTTCTATATGTAACTGATTGAAGGTGACAGTGAATGAATAGTTCAGCCATTAAACTCTACTTGCGTTTTAATTGGTTCATTCAATTAAGTGTTTCCAGCCAATCAAATTCACATACTCATTACAGTAGTGTAAAGGATTTAGTGTCCATATATATCCAAAATGTATGCATATTTCATATAATATGCAATATTTCTATAATCATTTTGTTTGGCCTTAATACAATGACAGCATAAATTTAAACCAGCTACTATAATACCACATTTATTTCTGCATAGTAAATATCTATCTTAATGTTTTAGACAGTCCATCAGATTTGGAGCTCCTAGATATTAAAAAGTTTGAAAACCCCTGAATTCATTTCTTCCCGTTACTATGAGCCAAGAGAGACAGGCAGTATATTCGAAGACATTTCCCAGTTATTCAGTAACATTTTGTGGGCAGAAATGGGTGCTTCGTGGAACAGTTGTGGGCTATGACTCAAATACATATCATCGAGCAGAAAGAAATGAGCACAGCTCACCACAATTGCACCTGGGTTTTTCTTGGCTGAGGTAAAGGGCCGAGCCGGAGCCGTTTGAGGCTAATATACTGTGACACTGATGGCGCTCACCATGACCTTTTTGCAGTCGGCTTGTTCTGACACCACTTCCCGCATGTGTTTGTGTCCCTGGGACAGGCTAATGAGAGAGTGTCTGCACTCCACCCACTCTGAAAGACGAGCCGGATACAGCTGCTGTCGGCAGGGTTCTAATCACACCCTACAGCCTGACACCCTTCTATATGTGTGTGTGCGTTAAACCCTGACACGTCTCCCCTCCCACACAACATCATCATCGTGTAATGCTAGCTACTGATTTTCCCCTGACACAGTTACAAATACAAGCATCACTTTTCTATTTATACTTGCTCAACGGAGTCATCATAGTTTCATTTTTTCCCACTTATAAATTTAAATTTAGTGTGTGTTTGTATAATTTGGACCTTGAGTATGTATATATATCTCCCCAAAGATCTGTCATGAACTCTAAATAGCGCAGTCTGATAGGATAACTCAATCTGACATATAGTAATGACATCATTATCATATGGCACAGCTGATTGGTTCTTTTTGTATTAACAGCCAATGCGCTGCTGCTCAACATTTAAATACCTGGCTAGTGCTTGCTGTAGCAGTTGCAGCGTGCTTTAGAAAGCCTCCACATTCCCCAGCTCCACCTGTATAGATGTTATGGGATGTTTAATGTATGCTACAGTACATGTGGGGGTTATTCATATATGTTATATGTACAACAGCAGTATTTCTTACAGCATAGCAGATCTGTTCCGCCAAGACCAAACACGTTAAAATTGTCATAAACAGTACCATGCCAAAAGCTTCTGGGAGCTGTCATGATAGAAATAAACTATGTAAGATAGAAATATGTATGTAAAATGTACTTATTTTTTTTATTTTAGAATACTTTCTCCAGTCGCAAATTAAAAATGACTAAAAACGCAAATTTCTTTTCTTTTTAAATTAAGTTCAACAGTTGGTGTGAATTTGGTGCAGGACTTCCTGTCTTAACAAAGAAAAATGGGACACACAGGGGACTTATAAAAATACATATTAAAAAAAAAAAAAAATTAAATTGATTTCATCAGTAGTGCACCTTACTTGTCTTGTGGTGAATACTTAATCAATACAAGTTAATCTACAGAAAAAAAAAAATTGTCAATCTAAAAATCTGTATGTTTGTTTCCCCTCTGGGATGCCGTTCCTGCTATCATGAAGGTCGGTCACAACGTCCTGTTCACACAGACTTAAACTCTTTGAATCAGTGTTAATATTGTTAAGGGGAGACACTGCAGACAAAAACACTCTTTTTGCATCCACTTGTCAAGTCTGAGATTTTGGGCTTTTTGGCTTTTCATAAAGTGTTTTTTCTGACTAGTGGAAAAAAAACATCCAAAAGACACTGTCGAAGGAGAAGTCCACTTCCAGAGCAACAATTTACAAATAATTTACTCACCCCATTGTCATCCACAATGTTCATGTCTTTCTTTTTTCAGT
>JAHKKF010535882.1:0-17481 GCA_019740295.1 Labeo calbasu | reverse complement strand
TTTATGTTCAGAATGGTAAGTAAACCAAAACATAAGTAAGTAAATCTTTTTAGTGTTATTTATTTAATCTGTGCGTGTGTGTGTGTGTTACACGCTCTGACCCTCAAGCATGCAGCACATGCTGCAGGTTTCCATCTCTATTTGATCCCGGGCACAGGGCCAGCTCTCTCCTAGGTCCACAGCTAAAAACAAACAAACCTCAGTGTGCCATACACAGCTACAAGCAGCCGCCACCGCAACCTGTTCGCCTTCCCCACCAGGTAGTCTAGTGTCCTCCAGCCCTGTCAAAACGTCCTGCTTTTAATGGCCATCCAACACTCTAATTCAATCAGTCTTCCGACTCCTAATTTCTGCTCTTTTCCTCTTTCTCGCTTCCCCACCCTCTCGTGCGTCGGAAGTGACAAAGGCCTTTGAACGAGGTTCTTAAATGTGAAACACTCCGTCATACAAAGCCAGCGAGGACGAGGAGGTGTAATGCAGGGACGGCCGTAACGAGCGGACCGAGGGTGACAATTAAGACCAAACAAAAATAAAAATAGCGTCACTGCTGCCATGGTATTAAAAACGGTGACATTTACAGACCTGTATTTAATTACCATCTCACGCTGTTCGCCAGGTACCCCATTACACCATGTGATAAATCTTTTATAGCTGGAAGTGTATGTGTGGTGTGCTGTGCTACACTGATGAATGTATATAGCCATTGATCAGCAAAATAAATACATGTATAGGAAGAAAGAAAGACAAATATTTGGGCAAGGAGCAGGGAGCCTCTTGAAAGGCGCATGAATGCTGAGTGTGTGTAAGAGCGTTTGTTTTCGCACGGCGGTGTTGCCTATTGAGGGACTGTAGCTGGCGGCCATTCGCTGTCAGTAGACTTTCTGTAGATGCTGCTTTTCAGCACTGTAGTTCTGTTTTCAATGGAAGTGGAGTGGATCTCGCCTCCGCTGTTTTTTGTGCGAGGGCCAAAAGCATGGAGAACATTTTAAGCGTGTTCATAGGCTATCATCACCCATATGCTTGTGGTCTTGAATGGCACGAGCATGTCAGCTGTGGCAAGTGCTGGAATTCGTTCAAGCTTCTCCGCATTCGTGTATCTTGCTCAGGACAACAGATGGAAAAAGTATAAACACAGATATTGCATGCAATTCACTCTCATTCCTGTCATTTTGCTAAATGGAGGTTCGAAATTCGTAGTTTAGTTAATAAAATATCGCACATCTGATTTCCACACAGAGCACCTGAGATGCACGTCAAATGAGCAGATGTTTTTATAAAGTTGTGAGATATTAAAGAAGAAGTCCACTTCCAAAACAAAGATTCACGTATAATGTACTCACCCCCTTATCATGCAAGATGTTCATGTCTTTCTTTCTTCAGTCGTAAAGAAATTGTTTTAATACTTTATGTTTTAATTTCAATACTTTTTAATCTCAAACGCTTGTCTTGCCTTTCTCTGCCTGAACTCTGTGTATTCTGACTCAAGACAGTTAGGGTATGTCGAAAAACTCCAGTCGTATTTTCTCCCTCAACTTCAAAAATCATTTCAAACTGAAAGACAAACATGCAAAGAAGATCAAACACCCTTAACAAAAAAGGTAAAACAGTGATATAGGACGATTTCGAAGTTGAGGGAGAACATGAGATGGGAGTTTTTCAACATACCCTAACTGTCATGAACCGGAACAGTCCAGGCAGAGTAAGACAAGACGAGCGTTTGGCATTAAAAAGTATATAAATTGTATTATTTTTATTAAAATAACGATCGTTACGCTAGGTAAGACCTTTCTTCCTCGGCTGGGATTGTTTACAACCGCATTTGGGATCGTTTGAAGCCGCATTTAAACTGCCTTTTGGAAGTTCAAAATCGGGGCACCATATCAGTCCATTATATGGAGAAAAATGCTGAAATGTTTTCCTTAAATTACATAATTTCTTTACGACATAAACATCTTGGATGACAAGGGGGTGAGTACATTATATGTGAATCTTTGTTTTGGAAGTGGACTTCTCCTTTAAGTAATTACTTCAGAAAATCCCAAAGGTGGAAAATAAATGTGCTTTTTATCTTCCATTATATATATAGATATACAGATAACATCATGTACTCTCATACAATATGGAAGCTGTCTCAGTGTATAAATACAAAGAGATAATTGTGAGAGTTTAAAATTAGATATAAAGTCACAATTACAAGAAATAGAGCTACAATTACCTTTTTTTCCCCTGATATAATTACAAGCTTCTTTAACCTAATTCTTTTCAGTGATGTGAAAAACTCATGCATGCATATGAAAAAAAACGACTGTTCATTTCTGTGCATTATTTCTTCTTTTATCACCCTTTTTCCTCATTATTATCTGCTGAATTCTTAGACAGTGTCCCTCCTGCTGTACCCACCTGCCCCCCTGCATATGCCGGGGAAATGAGAATAGATTGGCCCATCCGTGGATGGTGCCAGGTGGCATTTAGACCCCCGAGAAGATACGAGTGCAGTCTATCTACCTCACAGTGACAGACGTTGGGCCTGGAGAGAGAGGAAAAGAAAAAAGGAAGCAAGTCGGAAAGGATGAAAACGGAGGAGGGGGAAAGCAGAAAAACCCTGGTAGGTCCAGGCAAATGCGTTGTCCTGCTGAAGGCACGCTTGTTTTCTTGTCATTATCTCAAGCTGCTGTTGCACAGCGAGCCAGATGTACATGTGGGAGTACGCAAACGGGTTTGTGACAATAGGAATGTGCTTTTTTGCATTGCCATGTAATCTTAGCCTTTTCCTTGTTTTGAAACTGTACTTGAGCTGTACCAATTGGATTCGAAATCCTGTTATATGGATTAGTGAACACTTAAACATTCCGGAATATAAAAATAGGGAGAACAGATGTGATTTTGCAACACACATGCTTAAAGGAAGATTTCAGATTTAATACAAGTTAAGTTCAATCAGCAGCATTTGCCGTATAATGTTCATTACCACAGAAATAGTTTTGACTTGTATATTTTTCAGGTTATATTAAGAATATTTCAGGTTAAGTTCAGCTGACAGCATACATGGTATAATGAATTTTACAAAAAATAGTTTTGTCTTTTTTTATAGCCAAAAAGAAGCCTGCATTGAGACACTAACAACTGGACCTAAAAGGCACCAGTAAATTAGAGGATTTAAAAGCAGGAATGTGAAGTATTGCAATTTTATAAAAGCACTTACATTAATTCTCTTTTATTTGAATTGCAAAACTATTTAGATCAAAAAATTTTACAGTGACTTTGGGGCTTTACCTTGTCAACCTAGAAAAAAAAGATTAGTAAGGAATTTTTCATACTAAAATAGCATTAGCATGTATATTGTTTAAAGACATGTTAAAGAAAAGGAAATTCATTTTTGCGGTAACCAACGTCACACCACAACGGCTGTCGCTCGTCACTTGTACCGTACCCGTAATATTCCTTGAATTTTGACGCTTTGTCAACAAGACGGCATTGGAAGTCCTGCAACATTCTGAGCAAGTCAGCTCTTGCAATGTGTGTTGCAAACGAATATTAATCATGCGGGGAGGATGGTGAAAGAGTGTCATGTCATTGTTTCCATTGTTGGGAAATACCTGTTTTTCGTGTTCTGCAATCCGTTTTCCTCATTCAGAGCAAAAGCCATGACTTCCTGCCATCTGGGTAAGCAGTTTTTATTGTTTGAGCATGAAAACAAGAACTCTAATTATAGCGTTGGGATTAGGCTACAGTATGCCAATGACCATGATACCCCTGGCACAGAAGTGGAAGTGTTTCTACAGGCCCTGAATGACCCTTTAGTGGCTAACGTTATATGATGGGGCTTTTTCAGGGTGATTAATGAAAAGGATGGGGAGGACAAGAGATGGAGAGATAGAAAGAGAGGCAATGGGGGAAGGGTGATCGTGACAAATCGTTTGGGGGTTCTTCAAAACAACACTGGGAGATAGATGGCAGCAGTGTGTGTCTTTCATTATCAGTGACCCCCTGTTCAATCAACGCCAGGGAAAGACGGCCACAGTCCAGAGAACAGGGCTACAGGACAAAGTATCATCCCATCATCACTCAAGTCCCCCTCTCTTAACACGTACGCACACACATATCTTTCTCAAACGCTCGCCTCTACCCCTCAAACGACCCCACACGCATTGATGAGATGTGAGGGTTCTGACCCCAGACTGGATATGCCCTCTTACCCCTCAGGACCCAAAGAAAGGGCGCCATCCATGCAGGTGCCATGGTAACACCGTCACGGCAGGTCGAGTCTCATGAGCGATGGTTTCGGTGATGTCATCGACCCGGTGGGAGGAGCATCCCACCAGTTTTCCCATAGTCACCAGCTGCCTGTTTCCATCAGCATTCAACATAAGCTCTCCTTTAAATGAAAAAACCTCTATATTTCCCTGTACTGTGCTTTAAGAGCACACTGTTAAAAAGAAGCAGTTTGGCTGCACAAATCATTTCAACTTAAATTATATTAAACAGACTTAAAAATCAAGCTAAATCTTGCATAACTTCAAAAATGAAGTTGAAATTGGTTAAATTAATTCAATGAGTTAAAGTAAGGGAAAACCATATGTTGCCATGACTAATTGATCATAGAATTTTTACAGTGTGTTCTTTGTGGTTTAAACAGTGGTTTTCAAACTGAGGTCCTCCAGGGGTCATATGTATATTCGTTTAAGAGAAAATAATAGTAATAATAACAATAAGAAGGGCATTTTTGTTTATTATTATTTTCTGCTCTCTGAAGACTTTCTAATTTCATCACAATTATTTGTGACCCTGGATCACAAAACCAGTCATAAGGGTCGATTTTTTTAGGAATAAATATTATTAGCATAGGACAATATTTGACCCGAGTTACAACTATTTGAAAATCTGGAACCTGAGGGTGCAAAAAAATCGAAATATTGAGAAAATCGCCTTTAAAGTTGTCCAAATAAAGTTCTTAGCAATGCATATTACTAATCAAAAATTAAGTTTTAATATATTTACGGTAGGAAATGATGGAACATGATCTTTACTTAATATCCTAATGATTTTTGGCATAAAAGACAAATCAATCATTTTAACCCATACAATGTAATGTTGGCTGTTGCTACAATTATACCCGTGCTACTTAAGACTGCTTTTGTGGTCAGAATCACATTTTATTCTACTGACAGCCCTAGTTTTTAACAGAAAGATTTTTTTTTTTAAGGTGAATACGTTACGTTACTCTTATAGAGGGTTGAAAAATTATACTGTCAGCTTAATACAAGATAAATACTCTCCAGATAATATGTTAATATGAATACAGTGTTTGCTTTGGCTTCAGAACAGAGACAACATAAAAGCCAACTATTTAATAAGTATCGTTACATCATGCTTAACATTTATCTCAGAGTCAAGACAAATAGGTCTATAATTACTCTTTGAGTGTGTGTGTATATATACATATGTATGTGTATATATATGCCCTGGCACCAAAACCCCTGTTTTAAACCAAGATGAGGAGGAACGACCGAATAAGAAAGGCAATGTCGATGAAGAAGGAAGCCTTAGTCGGGCCCACTGAAGCTGGTAGGATAGTTGATTTCAGATTTTTGTAGTGAACTTTTCACCTAGATAAATATAAATTAATATTAAGAGAGCTTATATTAGCAATGTATGATAATTGGAGCAAGGGCCAAATAGTGGAAATGGTTTGAGGCGGAAAACACACACAAACAGGCACAGGAGGAGGAGGAGAACATTTGTGGGCTAGCGCAGACTAGATAGGGTGATAGATTAAGCACTGTGCCACCCTCTGAAGCAGGTATCATCATTCAGAGTGGCAGCCGTTCGGTGAGCACTATAAGACTACCTGCTGAGGATCCTGCAGTAATACAGCTGCTCCACATAATCATAATCTACACTACACCGCTAAAACAGGCAAAGAAAAGAATAAAATATATCAGGAATAGCAGAGTTTGTCAGACAAAATGGAACGTCCTAAGAATTACGTACTACGTTTAACAAACACCAAAACGGTACAGATTTGGCATAACGCAAATGCATAAGGAAGAAATGTATGAGAGGAGAAAGATGGAGCTCTCTTCCTCTCAATCTCGTAGCGAAGCTGTGAAACAGATGCTAGCAGAAGCATTAACAAAAGAGCGGAGCTTCTGACCGCGAGCCCCCGCGCTTGGCAAGTCCTAGAGGTAATAATGGTTAGCAACCTGAAAAATGTTCTTATCTGAAAAAAGCCCCAGACAGTAATAAATGAAATAATTGTACTAAACACATTAATCCATGTCGGCGGCCCCAGGGGGAGGGTCTGTGAGTGTTAGAGGTAGTGAATGGCACTAACCTGCCAACAAAAAGAGTCTCTCTCTCTCTCGTTCGCTCTCCCTCTCCTTCTCGACCCTCTGCAAACAGTGTATTTTTTGCCCTGCCTTTCGGGAGGCAGGGGTCGTTATTAATCTTGCTGGCTTGCTTAGCTTCAGGCATCACAGCAGGGCAGCATCTGGGAGCGTGTGTGCGCGAGTGTGTGTGTGATGAGAGTGTCTGAGCCAGGATATGGATAATGCATGGGCAAAGACTGTGTATGTGTTTATGTGTGTGTGTGCACTAGTCTGACTCAGAATGAGGCAGACCAAGCATCTTAAGTCATGTGTATCTCTTAACGGATGTAAATTACACCGGTGCGTATGCATTCTCATCAGCGTTACGCTGTGCAAGTCACAGGATCGTGCATGTGAGTGAAAAAGAATACAGTTTAGGACATTTGACTATGATGAATCGTAAAACCGTCCCTTACTGCATGCATACTTGCTTAGGACAGTGGGGGTGTAGATTCAAATGAATGCATTGTGACAGAGATATAATCAAGTGTTCTGCATCTGCAGCAAGGTCCATTTCCACTGGGCGGACCGTGATGTAAACCCAGTGGACACTGGTAGGAAAAGAACACGATCTCCACGGCAACCATCACAGGAAACATAGCCGTGCACTGTGGACCTTAGGCCATGCATCCAACCAGCAATGTAAGTGTATTATTGTGGATACTATGGACAGGCATGTAAGGGGAAAACTAAGGCCTTGTTATAAATGTAACAATAGTAAATACGATGTAAACAAGTTCTGAAGTTCATCCACTTTAACCACATGAAAATGCATGTATGCACATTGTTTTTTTTTTAGTGTAAATTTGTCCTGTGCATTAAAGTCCATCCTAATGCCACAGTTTGCCAGCTGCTTTTAAAGCATCCAACTGAAAAACAAAAATGGAAAAGGTCATTCAAATATATCCATGTATGTTGAAATTTTTTACTGTACATTAATAGTAGATTTGTTTTTGACAACTACTCAAAATGTGAAATGACATTTTTTTTGTTTGTTGCTTTAGGACAGTGCCATCAACCAATGTTTTCTAAACATTTCTTCAAAAAAAAAAAAAAAGAAATTATCATAAGAACTGCATACTTACAGTGCCATGCACCAGCCAAGCAACTGCCATTGAGATGCATGGGAATATTAGTTGATAGCTTTTTAGGTATTGTATGGCCTGAATTAGATGCATTTACACTTGCCTGATTTTTCTCTGATTGATCGCAATCTGATCACTGATCAGTCTCAAATGCATCTTATAGGGCATTTACACTGGTTGTCAAATCGGTAAAAACGCATTAAGTAACCATGTGTAAATACCCCCTAACACTTCTGCACTTTCCTGCTTCTGATCAAGCTACTTTATATGGCTAATGTGTAATTGCAGGCGCACGTCTGTTTGATGCATTCTATAACGTCCCATCTAATTTGTATGTTGCCAACAAAATATAACCTGTAACTGGCCGAGAATGAACGGGAGAAACACAGAGAGAGAGAATCTGACTCCAGTAATTCCTTGCAGCACAAGCAGGATGAAATGCAACACCCCGGGCTACACGTATGGTGTTTCCAGACAGGCAAAAGCGGAAAATATAGAGTTAAATATCATATCTAATAATCATGTTTTAAAGGAAATCATATTAAGGTTGTTAAGAGGTGCGGCACCAAATGTCAGAACCGTGTTAGTTTCACGGGCTCTCTGATAGATGCGAAGCGACGAGCCGAAGGCGCTAGCGCTGACTCCCAACTCGCGCAGGGGTATTTCCGCAGACGGAGAACAAGAGAGGGAGAAAAGTGTGAGGCCAATCACGTGGCGGGGGAGGGGCTTTGCGAAGTGGTCTCAGCCAATGGCAGCTCCGCAACGGTAGCGCGGCCCACGTGGGCCGGGAATCTTGTACTTATCAACGAACATGCATTGAATCCGCTCTAGCCAATCATCTGGGTCCGAAGTGTTAATCTCAATACGGATTGGCTGGCAGTTTCATACAGTTCTTTATTCATCTCCGTTGTTAACTCATTCCTGCCACACGTATTTTTTTTTTTTGCTGTGACTGCCTCATGAAGCATTTCTCATCCAAGTCCCTTTTTGGGAAGCATTTTCTTGTCAGCAAAATAAATGGCCCGAAGTTTAGGTGCAAATTGTATATAAAACATCCATCCTCTTTTTATAATCTGCATCCATTAGGCCATAAACCATTAGCTTGATTACATTAGGATGAAATTTACATGGGTCCTGTTGATACGGATGTGTCAATTAGCCCACGCAGAAAATGAAATGTTCTTAAATAAACTGTCTGATTGAATAGACGGATGTGAGATCTAAAAATACCTCACTACTGAGGGGGAAGCATAGGTCTATTCTAGGTTGTAATAATAAGGCAACAGACCAAATTGTTGAGGGCAATATTTAGCGCCAAGCCTCCCTAGCGCTTTGACTATAAATTCAACAGAGTCGTGGGAAAATGACCGCTGATTATAAAAGCGTCCGAAATCATGTAGTAGCCTACGCTGATGACTTTTAAAGGTGCGTTTAGTCAGTTTGCGTTTACTTTTAGCATGGCAACCAAAAATTAAACAATATTTTGACTTAATGGAGCGCATTAGGATTTTATACTGACACCTATTGGCCTGGATGCATGAAGTCATGTCACTTCAATCTTCTTTAGTTTTGTTGTGCACTAGATTAATTCTTTATCTAAACACACAATACTGTTAGTTGTAGTAGGCGTAATCTGCTCAATTGCATGACACAATATGGCGGCGCCCATGAGGAAGCTAGATGACTGACATGACTAAAGTCTTCTCATAGGGGTGTACATCATTTTAATGGTATTTCTTTATATGTAAAACTTAGTCAAGTGCTGTTAAGATGTATAAACCACTTGACTCTGGTTTCGCGCCTCTCTTTGACTGGAAGGTCCCGTTTGCAAAGGGGGGCTATAAAACAAAGATTAAAAATAGTCAAGTGAGTATAATCCCATCATGCTCACAGTCACAGAGGCACCAAGTCTGACAAACCGAGCATTAATCTCTTATTTTCTTAAGAAGCGACTCTGGGGCCCTGCAAGTCAACGTGCAACGCAATAGTGACACCTAGAGGTCAGCTCAAGGACTGCGTTTGATGGAAGGTGCTCTTTCCCGTTTACCCCTAATGAATTATGCAGCAGACATACAATTTAGCTGCTCCTGTGGTGGACGGGGAGGTCACCCACAGTCGCATGGCTACCTCAGCTGTACGCTAAAGCTCTGGTGGCATCTTCAGCCATCAACCCTTTGCTGATCTGGTCTGGATTCCTCCATCTTTGTTCAGATGCCTAATGCTGAAATAGAATACGTTACATTTACATGCATTCGTTTAGCACGCATTTAATCCAAAGTGAATTATAAAACAAATGCAACACAAAACTGAAATCACTCTACACTAGCGTAGATAATCAAAAACATAAATAGTACAAGCAAGCATTTAATTCAAGGGAGGAATTAATTCCTACCTCATTTCAATTGAGTGCTAGTGTAAATAAAAGAAGGAACAAAATACCTCAGCCACATTTTAACTGAAACCAGGTATTGTTGTTCTGATGACAAGATAAAACAAGGTTACAGAACCAAAGGACACAGAATTCACAGTTGAGCAGATGAGGGTGGGAAAAAATTGAGCATGGGGTGTGGAACGGGTGAGATGGAGGAGAGAAGAAGGGGAAGAGAAGATCACAGGTTGAGGGGAGTGCGGGAGACGAGATAAAAATGAAAGGGATGATGAAGAGGCCGGGTAGAGTGAGAGACAGAGGAAGAAGGAGAGCAAGAAAGAAGGGTTTTACGTATATTGGTGGTATTGGGGATGGCAGGGTTGCTCCCGACAGAGCAGGGGAATAGCAGCATTGCGGTTAATAGGGTAGAAAAAGCTGGGGGGCTGTTAACTCTGAAATGTTCATTTTTAAACTCAAGCTTTTTTCTCCTTCCACCCCCTCCCCTCCTTTCTCTCTCTCCCTCTCTCTCTCCCTGACAATCGTGCTCCCTCCCCAGGCTGCGTAGTAATGATAGCTATTTGACTGCCATCAGAGGAGCTGGGTAATGGTCTCTAAAGAACCATTTCAGACTCAACCTGGCAGCGCTGGCCTCCCAAAAACATCTGCTTGCCTATCAAGAGGTACCACCGCACTAGACACACTACACACACGTAAGCACACTCATGCACACACTCATGCGTGGACACGCACAATACTGTGCTACATGGAGTCATGCCTGACTTAGGTAATGGGCCACGGGAATACACTTGTGAGCTGAATACCAACAAAAATAAAAGAGGTGGTAATAGTGTTGTCGTGGTTAGAGTAGATGTTTTGAATGGGGACCGGGGGCTGAAATAATACTGTCAGACAAATCTTGTAGTAATTAAATGTAAAGATGACACTGAGGGGCTCAAACAATTACTTCAGGGGATTAGTGACCAGACAGTTTATGTGATGTGTAGTTTATCTTCCTGTTCATATTGTTTGGATGGTTCTCTATTGCAGTGTGACTTCCTAACATGCAAACTAGACTGCATTTTGTCCCTGTTTAATATTTTGCGGTTAAGGTTATAGGCTTCCTAATGGACACCAGATATTTCCAGGTCAGATCAGGTGTACTGTACAACAGTGGTTCTCAACTCCAGTCCTCGGGGCGCACTGCTCTGCACATTTTGTATGTTTCTGAATCTGACACACTCAGTTCAGTTCATGGATCTTTCTCCTAACGAGCTGATGATCTGAATCAGGTGTGTTAAATGAGGGAGACAGACAAAATGTGCAGAGCAGTGGGCCCCGAGTTGAGAACCACTGCTGTACAAAACCTTATAATGCTAAACTTTGCTCACATCTCTGGTAATTTCTCCTCCTCTGCCTCCCTCTGGTGGCACACTCTAGTACTTTCCCTTCATTCAGAAAGTTTTCTGCGAGTAGGTACTGTGAAACATGTGCTTTCCATATTAGGCATAATATCAACTGTTTATTTTTATTTTTCTTCCGCAGAACTCAAAGTTCTGGAGACCTCCTATCTCTTCAGCCATAATTCATACATTCATTCAGACGTGTGGAAAAAGATATGTGATGTAATGGGAGCTTCTGCGTCACAGTATTTGCAGTCAGGAGAATTAACCTGGCTCGTAGGTCATGATAGCTTTTCTCTTTGAAAGTGCAAAGCTCCAAACTGTCAATCAGGCTGTTTAGGGGATTGCTTGCTATTGACAAGCTCTCAGCCCATTGAAGAAAGCCTAAGTGAAGGGTGATTCCATTAAGATGACAGGGTTAAAGATGCTTCCCACCATTACTCATGTTTTTTCTGTGTGTGTGTGTGTGTGTAATAATTCAGCTTTTATTCTGAACCTAATGGGACATTATTTTTGACTGTTTTGAGACTTCTCAAAGGCATCATACAGTGATTTACAAGCACTCCACTGACAGCATGTCAGTTGTACTGCGGTACTGTGTTCTGCTTGACTGGATTTTGCAGTTAAATCCTTAGCTACTTACTGTAACACTGCAAACATAATGAAGGCAATTTTCATCTATTTTGTTTTATTATGCCAAAGCATCTAGCAACAATGTAAAAGTGTAAATATAAATTTAAAGGTCATAGTGCATGCCTAAGGTTAACATCTCTGCTTAGAGGATCTTGAACAAATGTAAACAAAGGATAGATTTGCCAAAGCCAATAACGGTTAATGAACGTCTTATTGTTCCTGTGTTTAGAAAAGTGTTTGTGTGTGTATGTGTGTGTGTGTGGTTCAGGCTTACCCGTCCCACACACGGTCAGTCCCCGACAGATGGAAGGTTCTGTGTCCAAGACGCGCCCAAGGAGAGGAGGAGGGGTTTGGGGCTGCTGTGGATTAGATTGGTCTAATAAAAGAGTTGGATCATTGAAAGGCAGATTAGGGGCCTGTTGAGGAGACTGTTTTTCGAGCAAACATGCTTGGGATTTGAAATGGATCGACAATATGTGTAGAATTACGCAAACATGAGACAACACAGCCAGCGAAATGCTAAGCAAACAACTTATGCGACTGGAGATGAGCTTGAGAGATGTGTTCAGTCACAGTAAATTGGTCTTCAATGGCTACATGTCAGGCATCTTTGAATAAGCATCTGTTTGTTACCTCCAAGTACACTCACACACCCATGCGCACATTGCCGTAATAAAGATGACCCACCGAGCTCGGAATCAGAGAAGTCATGTAACTGTATCCTGAGTGT
Organism: Labeo calbasu; assembly: GCA_019740295.1. NCBI lineage: Eukaryota > Metazoa > Chordata > Actinopteri > Cypriniformes > Cyprinidae > Labeo > Labeo calbasu. Next base: position 4,897 of record JAHKKF010535882.1, on the reverse strand, counting down.
ACACTGGAAAGCCGATCCCCCTCTCAGGCCACTACCACGGGTGCTGGGGGAGGGCTCTGGTTACCCAGCTTTGTGTCAAAGCGCCATCAGCAAAGAGTTTGAGACTGGGGAGGAGGACAAAAGCGGGAGCACTATAGAACGGGTGGATTACTGGGCCTCCATAAAGGGTCTCTAGTGTAAGAATACGTCCAATATAGCGAGACAGGAGAAAGGACGTAGAAAAAGGAAGATAAGGGGATAGGACAACAGGTGAAAGGGAGGTGTTGAACTACACCTGAAAAGCTGCACTGTACTTCAGGTGGCGTTTGTTGACATGGCACAAGCTGGCCTGGCAAATAGTGGGCACCTTGCACACTGAAATGCTGCTATTTCTCAAGGTCTCGGAGGACGATTTGTCTGTTTAAGGGACGTTCTAAGGATGTGACTCAAGTAAAATGACTCAGAAGAGGACAAGGAGGTGAACTGTCAGACTGAAGGATTGAGACGGGTAAAGAAGAAGTAAAACAGTGCGACTTGGTCTTGAGCATCTCTTTAAGAGATCAGCAGTCCCACAATCCCAAAGGCAGCCACTGGAGAGGACAGAAAATCGCAGGTAAATTGAGAAGGAAGGGGAATGAGACAGAGGAAGCGAGTGAAAGGGGCACAGAGGAAAAGGAACCGTTGGGATCAGGGTGACGTCAGTGCCTCTCTGGATTGAGGTGTTGAGTCCTCCTGATTATAATCTGATCTGATTAGGAAACACAGGGAAAAAAAATCTCCAGAGCCTCTGCAAGCTCTCCGGGGAGCCAGACGCCGTTTCTACCGAGCGGAGAGGCCAAGGACCAAGAACAAAACCAAAAGAGGAACTACTAAAGAAAGTTAAGGCCTGTATCTGAAAAGAGTCAGGTACACCAAAACGACTTTACTCTACTCTTCTCCAAAAAGAAGCAAATCAATCAGGACAAGTAGGGGAGCTAACATTGAAAGATTTTCAATACTCTCTGGCTTCTATCTGGGTTGTAAGACAGGATGCCCTCCAATGGTAGTAAAGCCCTCAAGCTACAATTCGGGCTTATTAATTATGAGAATCGCTACCTAACGGCGGAGGCCTTTGGCTTTAAGTTGAACGCTTCAGCTCCGAGTCTAAAGAAGAAGCAGATCTGGACTCTGGAGCAGGATGAGCAGGACGGTCAGGTAGTGTACCTGCGCAGTCACCTGGGGCGCTACCTGGCTTCCGACAAAGATGGCAAGGTAAGCTGCGAGGCTGAAACCAAAGAGAATGACTGCCGCTTCCTAATTGTGGCACAGTCTGACGGGCGCTGGGCCCTACAGTCCGAACCATATCTGCGCTTCTTCGGAGGTTCAGAGGACTACCTATCCTGCTTTGCTCAGACCATTGGTGAGGCAGAATTGTGGGCCATGCACCTGGCACTGCACCCACAGGCAAATCTGCTCAGCGTGGCCCGCAAACGCTACGCCCATCTAGCTTCTCCAGAGGGAGAGATTGCTGTGGACAGCAACATCCCCTGGGGCGTGGATGCTCTTCTAACTCTTGTGTACATGGACGGCAAATATTGTCTTAAGACCAGCGACAGCCGCTTTCTGAGCAATGATGGAAAACTGTCCTCGGAAAATGGCCGTGGGACAGGCTACACTTTGGAACTGAAATCAGGCAAGTTGGCCTTCAAGGACTGTGAGGGGAAGTACTTGACCCCCATGGGGCCCACTGGAACTTTGCGCTCTGGACGCTGCTCCAAACCTGGCAAAGATGAGCTGTTTGATCTTGAGGAAAGCCATCCGCAAGTGGTGTTTCAGGCCGCCAACAACAGATTCGTTTCAATCAGACAAGGTAAGTGGTGCAAGTTGAGTTTCTTTTGAAGTTCCCCTACAGGAGAACCACGTGCTTCAGCGACTAACCTCATTTTTTGCTGTAGAAGTGGGTGAATGCAATCTTTAAATTTAAGTTCCGGCTTTATTTACGCACCTGTCATTTCCAAATCTATATGTGACTCTGGACCACAAAACCAGTCTTAAGTAGCAATAGCCAAAAATACATTGTATGGGTCAAAATTATTGATTTTTCTTTTATGCCAAAAATCATTAGGATATTGAGATCATGTTCCATGAAGATATTTTGTAAATTTCCTACCGTAGATATATCAAAACTTAATTTTTGATTAGTATTATGCATTGCTAAGAACCTCATTTGGACAATTGGGCAACAAGTGATTTTCTCAATATTTTGATTTTTGCACCCTCAGATTACAGCTGTATCTTAGCCAAATATTGTCCTATCCTAACAAACCATACATCAATGGAAAGCTTATTTATGCTAAAATCTCATTTTCAAAATGATCCTTATGAGTGCTTTTGTGGACCAGGGTCACTTATGACTTTTACATTCCATAGAAGAAAGCAAGTCATACAGGTTTGGAACATCATGAGAGTGAGTAAATGATGGCAGATTTTCATTTTTTCTTCTTCTTCAAAGAAGATTCAAGGGAACATAAATAAGGTTTGTCCCTATCTCTTAGCACTCCTGTAGTGTCTTGCGTAACAAATGTGAGTCCTCGTTACATATACTAAGTACCTCTAATACCTGTCGGGTAACCAGATATAGAATCTAGAGTATGGAGTTCAATCATGTAACTGTCAATTGCAATGAAAAATTTGAAAAATGTAATTTTTTGCTACTGAATAATATGCTAAACAGTATGATTTTAGTAGTCCGAGCGTAATTTACACAGTTGTGCTATCACAACCCATTAGTAGTGTTTTTATATGCAAGCACACCAATGCATGAAAATAACTTGCATGCAAAATTGCAGCTGCATTGCAAACTATGCACACATAGTCAAATCTATGGAAACTAGCCTGCAGAGCAGGTGAACACTGAGTCACGCCCATGAGCGTGACCTCACAGAAATAATATACGGCAGCTGTCTTTTCAGCTGAGTAGACCAATATTAATCTGCCAGACATGGCCGATTTTTATTCGCTGGCCATGTGCTCTGCTAACAAACACACTGCATAATTGTAGTTTCCTGTCTTGACTGAGCAACTAAGTTCTATAATGTAAATCTTGCATGCTGTAACATTATCCATTATCTCCAGTGCAGAGCTCTGGGTAAGCATTTTGAGCCACCTGCAATAGATAAATTACTGGAGAAACTGAATGGCTTTGAATATCCACCATAAGAAGCTGGGTCAGTAACAGATCCTGTCCTCTCCAGTACACTCATCCATCTCTCTCTCTCTCTTGGTCTTACGCTCGTTCTCATTTTCACAGATGTATGTGCATTTGCACATATTTTTTTTCACAGAGTGATACAGTTTTAGTCAGTACTTTTATATAACAAAATAAGAAGATGCGTTCTGATATACTTACATGCACATGTGCACATGCATGCACACACTAGGCAAGGTGTGATAAATAATTGAGTGGACAGGGGCATTTCAATGATGGTGGAGTCTGCTTTCAGAAACACAAGCCTTCCGCCGCATTTCTTTATCTGGGGACCATGCAATGCACTGGGCTACAATGGGGACGCAAATCAGAGAGTCCTCCGGGAGCAGTTGGGTTTTGGCCCGACAGGCAAAAAAACCCAATAGAGGAAAAGAGACAATGGATAGCGTGAAAGTATACAGCAGAAAAGAGAACAAGACGGGCAGGAGGAAGAAAGATCAGGCACAAAATCACAATGAATAGAGACATAATGCATTATGGGTGTGGACAGGTAGACGGTATGGCTTTTTTTGTCATTGTCACTCTTAAAAGATCATAAATCAATGACTTTAACAGCAGTTCCCTGAGGAGAACATGATGTTGTATTGTCTGTTTAGTTTACCCAAGGGATAGAGCCATTTAATGGCGTTCGAAAAGTTAGTTTGTGGTAGAAAAGCTGTGTACCAGGAACCAATAAATAGATTGCAGGGCAGCTATTATACAGATCCTCCAATAAATTGTAGGGTCTTCAGCTGAAGCCATAGTCACAAGCTCTGGATTGTAATCAAAATTAAGATGTGAGATGTTTGAGTCACACGTTACGACTCTTATTGAGTTCTGCATGGTGTGTTTCTCCTGCTTCGAGTGGTTCAGTGTCGATTCAAACATAAAGTATCAACATATTTCCAAAAAAAAAAAATCTAGGCATTTCATTATGGGTGAAAAAAGACAGGGAAAATGACACAGGCCAGATGGAACATTTGTTCTTAATGAACGAGAAGCATCTCTCCCCATCTATTGCACATTCATTCTGTGCAAAAGCAATTAGGTAAAGTAATTTTGCTAATGGATGAAGCAGTTCATTTCTTTTAGAGAGTCTCTACATGATGAAGGGAACCAGAGATGACTTCAGACAGGACTGCCAATCAGCTCTGCAGGTCTGACGTTCATTAAGCCCCAGGCCTCTCGCCCTGGGATGCAACGCAAACTCGCAGATGATCTTTTAATCAATAATGAGCAGTGACATTGCATTGTAGTTTTTCAGAAATATCGCTAGATATGATGTTTGTTCGTTTGCATTTGTTGTGGTGTACTTTTTTTGCAACAGCTACGGCGCATGTTGTGTGGCACACATACTTGATTCGGAAAGATGGCATGCACTCAGACGGGTGGATCTGTTACCATGTTCTTCATCACCTCCACAGTGTTCCCTGGAGCATTCTAATCCGGCCCGGAAGGTGAAAAGGAGATGAGTACAAAGGAAGAGATATTGAGAAAGAGAGATAGAAAGAAAGACAGAAGGAAAGAAAGAAAGAAAGAAAGAAGCTAATAAAATGAGAGACAGTAGATTACGGCATCACCTTACCATTAAAAATTAATCTCAGATTGTCTTGGTACATTTGGAGATCACAGCTTTAGTTTTAGTAGATGTATTCACCCACAATGGGGTCCAAAAGTCTGGGACCACTAGTG
>JAHKKF010535881.1:0-24882 GCA_019740295.1 Labeo calbasu | reverse complement strand
TAGATAGATAGATAGATAGATAGATAGATAGATAGATAGATAGATAGATAGATAGATAGATAGATAGATAGATAGACAAAACAATTTCAAAAATATCAATCTCTCTCCCAGATTTTCTTTTGAGGCAAAAGAAAGACAGACAAATTTTTCTATCAATCTATTTGTTTGTTTGTTTTACATTTTTTCTTTGAAGATAAACAGCCAGATGATAAATATTATAGTAATACACATTTTATATCTATCCATCTCTCTTCTACTCTCCACTGAACTGATCTATTCATACTCAGGATAATGAAAAGCATTTGATAGGGGGAGAGGACAGAACATCCTTGAATTCTCCATCTGTGACACTGTTGAGAATAGTAGGGTGTCTCTCACACTAACGTACATACACACATGACTCTGGTCCGTGGGGACCAAAAAGGCCAGCGATCTGATTTTGCACTTAACACACACACACACACACACACAGAGAGAGAGAGAGAAAGACAGAGAATATTTCTTGGGGTCGGCACAGATCAGTAATTTGTCATTGATGTCATCCATCTCTTCTGTGACAGACAGAGAGCCACAGAATGAAAGTAAGTGTGATAGGCTGTCTGAATCCACACAGTGGTGCAGCTCAGTCGGGGGTTAAGGTTGGTTGTGACACATCAGAGTGACAGACCCGGTTTAGCTGACAGGCAGCATGTGCTTGTTTTTCAGTGTCACAAAATGTGATGCCTCAAATTCGCCTCTCTGGAAAACAACCGACAGACTAAAAAGACAGACTAAAAAAAATAGACAGATTTCTGACTAGCAAAATATACCTTTTAGAAAAAAAGTCATGTGTATTAATCCAAAACTTCATTGGCACTACCCTGCAAGCAAAGCTGTGATCTCTGGGTCGCTGTGGGAGCGCTACTACAGGGAATAGCATGTGACACCATAAAAGGGATTGGAACAAATCAAATTTGTCAGTGTGAGCAGAAACTGAGTGAGAGACGGCTACTGTTGATGGAGATGCTGAAAACTGCTCTTTAAAATAAAGAAGCAAGAGATATGGGATATGCAACTTCTCACCCATCTGTATTATTATTGTCTGCCTTCCAAATGAATGATCTGCTAATTTAATTTCCTCCCCATGCCCCTGGCTTCTTCTTTCTTACATGGATTAGAGACAAGTTCTTCTTAGTTCTGCGTTGTCACCCAAATTAAGCAGTTCACATCCAAGAGATGCATTTGGAAGAGACAGAGAGTGCAGAACTTGTCAAACCGCATGAACATTTGGCCGCGCACACCAAAGAATAGATTTACCCAGCGACTTTCCAAAAGCTAAATATTTTGTTTGGAGTAACCATTTGCACCTCTTTAAATATTTATATTCCATTTATAGTCTCTTTAGTGAATCAATCCCAGTGAGGAGGAGAAAAATAGACCAAGATGCTCTACGCTTCATTGACCTCTCCAACCACACTGCCGCCTTCACGCAAGCTGCTGTCTTTATTACTCTTGCTGTTCATCATATTTCGTAACAGTGATGCCAGTTTTCCCCCATAAAACTGACTTGATTTTGTCTTGGCTTGTGATGGTCTCTGTCTTGGAGCACAGTGAGAATCATTTTCTGATCCATGTCTTGTTTTAAGAAAATATATCTCTAAGTACAGTAAGTTTATTTTTCTTTCCCTTGTTACCACAGCATAAACTTCATTTAATGATTATATCATGACCAAAAATCTGTATCACATGTTTTTTTTAGGATCCAGATGATTTGACGGTTCATCACGTTTTTTCCCTGACTGCGCCTTTATATGATTCAGAAGGCATGGGACAGCTGCAGAACCACTGCATTTTAAATTAAGATCCAAACAAAAATGCCACATATAACATGAGCAGTTTTTTATGTAAATTAGATTGTATAATTTTAAAATTTAAAGCAAAAAGTGGTCTGGCCTTAGCTCTGTGATATTATGCTACATAAATCATATCTCAACCACTGAATGAGATGCAAATTCACTCTCTGACAGCAGGTGGCGCTTATGGAACAGCAGCGATATAGTGTTTTTAAATACTACATTAATATGCATTATAGAGTGTTTTCACGACACGTCATCAATCAGCCATATTGGTGACACTGAATGTAAACAATTCTCACTGAATGTGAACAAAACTCACATATTTTGCTGATTATTGCTGCTAAAAAGATCAATTATTGTCATGTTTTGGGCTGTACCAACTGGTTGGACGGGAAAAAAACATTTGGAGTACTATAGACTGGCAAAAGTTATAACAAATTAAGAAGAAGAGTGCAAAAAAAACTGTCCGAGGAACAAAAGGTAGTTGGCCGAATTGAACTAGGATTTCCAAGGCAAGAACATTCGTGTTTGTTCTTATCATTTCCAGTCAGGTAGGTGAAATATTAGGCTAATATCTTAATTAATACTGCTCGTACGTATCTTTACCACCTATTAACTTTAGTTCGTCAAAATATTGCACCTTTTTCTGCTTAATAAGTCCTTCTCTATATGATTTAACAGCTTCCACACGTTTTTCCCATGGTTTAGAAAGCATAAATTAGCAGAACAACACATTCAGTAGTACAATCAATGCTGTTGTTTACATTCAAGTATCGCCAATATGGCCGCGTATCCGGGTTACTGACCAAATCGTGACCTAAGTGCAAACCCTCTAAATGGAGACAAGATAAAAAGAAAATACCATCTAAACTTTTCTGAAGACAGTCAGTTCCCCTTAGAGATAAATTCATTTAAACCCCTCTACCCAGTTCATTATTTAAAAATTTCTTCCTATATTTCACGCATTGTGAACTTGCTCTGTCTGCTACAGTATTTTCTCCTCTTTGTGTTCGTCTTCAGCGTCTCTGGTTTCTGTCAGCGGCCATTTATATTTGTTTTATGTGCCCAGTTTAAGAATTAATTGTGTGTTATTAAGAGTTCTAAAAGTTTTACAACCATTAGTCAGAAGTGTATGCAGTTAACAGGGATCTCCTAGGGATCTCCCCAGTCTTTAGTGAGTAATTAGAGCTCTCTCTCAGTGGATGTGATTGACTATAATGTCATGTCAGACACTATATTTTCAGTTCATGTTTTATACTCAGTTCATGGAATGTGGGGTCATACAGACTGGAGATTAGCTACAGATTTGTAGTGGGTTTGATACCTTTAATGTTAATGGGTAAAACATTCATTTGAAGTTCTAAGTAATCTTGAACCAGCTTTGAAGTTTATCTTTGAAGAAATCTGGGCGAGCACTTCGAAGTCAGATAAAGAAAAGCCATGAAATCCAAGAGTAATGATAACGGACAGGTGCCTCACACAGTCACAAGGCCAGGAAACTAGCAGAAATGTAACAGACGAAACTACAAAATAGATAAAAAACCCAAGAGTAAAGTACTTTCTGATTAATATGTTTCATTCTCTTCTTTTTCTGTCTTCTCCGTCATGTTTCTTCTTTGTGCTTCTTTCTGCAACCCACGGTTTTCGCATCATCCAAGATATCAGCTTCCTAAACAAAGTCATCAGTCTTAAAACAAATGTCTACGATGCAAGTCATCCATCAGTGTATACTAATTTTCTCGTGTCAGGCTTTGTATATAAAGCATTGTTTGGCCCAGAAGCGGTAGAACACAAAGGTTCTTGGATTTGCATTTCCATCTAGTTACACTAACTGGTAAGCTCATTTCTGGTTTATGGGAAAGTCATGCAGAAGTTTCTAAGATATCACAGGGGGAAAAAAGCTTTCTAGTAATTACACTCTTTTCCGTTCCACAAAAGTTTTGCTTCCTTTTGCCATTTCCAAAATTCATAATGCATGAGATTTCATCCATTTTACTGTTATTTAGCTGGGATTTCACTAAAAACTTTTTAGCCCACAAAAGGTCAAGTTTTTAAGTCCTCTCAAGGTATAATCTTCTTAGGGGCTCATTATCTTAACTCTCTAAAATCTCTATAATAACGGTGATCCATCCATTCTCCTACAAAGCAAGGGACAAGGGAACAAGTACCTGAATACAGAACAATTTTATTAGTCTTTTCCCCACAAATTCTCTCCACCTGAACTGGCCCTTTCTTAATGTGCATCCAGGAAAACAGCCCAGTGAGACATGAGATTAAGTCCAAATCATGTCCAGGATGCATTTCATTACACATCTGAACAGCGGGTCATTCATCAGTTTGACAGGTCTAATCCCTTTGGGTCACATTACAGAAATATTTGTGGCTAGATGGCCACTGAGAAAGGACCAACAGAAATGGAATTCCAAAAACAAGATTTACTGTTGCCCCATGATGAGAAGTCACACTGGAGTGTAAGATGTGGGAGTATGTTTCCAGTGTCAAAGTGTTTTTATTCCTCAAATGATCGCTTGAATGGGAGTCTGCAATGTCTGGCACATTCTGTCCACATCTACTGAAACAATGTCTGTGCGCTATTCACACACACTCATCTGCAATCAATATGACCTCCTGTGTCAGACCTTAAAGCAAAGTAATGAGAAAACACGATGACTACAGGTTTTAATAGCGAAATTTCAACACCAACACATGAAGACAGATGGCTATGGACTTCAGTGTAGAAGAGAAAACTTTAAGTGGACTTGTTCACCAAGGACCCATTAACAAGTCTAGAAGATATTCCCAATACAATTAAAGACCATCTATAGGACCTACTGTGCACATGGAATCTATTTTTTTCTGTGGATTTTAGCACTCTCTAATGCCACCTTTCACAACAAAACAGCACAGAAGCAGATTATATAACATAAAAAGTTGACTTTTTAAAAAATATTCCAAGTTAAAGGTATAGTTAACATAAAAGTGAATTTTTTTTAAACTCAAGTCATTCCAAACCTGTATGTGAAACACAAAACTGATTTTTTAAAAGAATTTGTATGGATTGTATTGTAAGAACAACACAAAATATCTTCTTTTGTGTTCCACATAAGAATGTTAGTCATACAGGCTTGGAACAACATGAGGGTGGTAAGTAATGTAGAGTAAATAATGACAGAAGTTACCACAAACATAATCTCACTCCATTCCTATAATTAGTAAATGTTACAATACTTAGTATTTCACAAGCATAGCCACAAGACGAACATAATGCATGTTAACATGATTTTAGTGCATGACATTGTAACCCCATAAATCCCAAAATGACTGTAAACAGCTTTTTTAGCTCAAATAATGCATACTGCAATTGCTTTCATATAATTACAAGCTTTATATTTCTGCTAATAAATCCTCAAAAATTCACTTCTTATGAAAGTGCCTCACCATAACCACAATTTTGAGTTCCTCAAAGACACAGTGCTGACTAGCCTGCGAAGAAGCTGCCTATAGGCGGTTTGTCAAATGGTGTCGGAACCAGAGCCGTTACAATGACCTTTTAACACCATCTTCACTTTAACACAGCTTCAGGTTGATAGGACCCATAATTTCACAGTGCCTCAAGTGGGAGGCAATCACTGACTCTACAGTAAAAGAAAACACAACCCAGAGGATTGGCTTTCTGAGACAATTAAAGAAATTCAATCTTCTACACACCGCAGTAAGACCACAGAGGCCATCCTTACTTCATCTATAACTGTATGAAACAGACAATCACATCAGCTCGGCAAAGAGCATAACCAGCTTCAAAATCGCTTTTTATAGACTGACCAGATGCCATAAATACAATATATCTGCTCAATGTACCACACTACTGTAAACATTCAGCTGACAATACTTCACATGCAATTTCAGTAGACAGAATATACAATAGATGAGTTGTATACAGGGTTTGAAATTAACACCCACCGGCCTGACGAATCCAGATGAAAATCAATAACACACATCAACTTACTAGGCAGTTTGGCAGGTTATGATTTATAAATGATGTCCTATCACTTTCCATGCCATCTCTGTCAGAGTTTCTCCAACATTACCAACTGCCCATACAGTTATTAGATTCACTGTCTCTGCTTAGTTAGTTAGTTAGTTCACAATGATTGACTGCTGCAAAGCTGAAAGCCATTCATGATTCAGAATCTGATTTATTAAAGGGTTAGTTCACCCAAAAAAGACATTAGCTCATTATTTACTAACCCTCCAGGCATCCTAGGTGTATATGACTTCCTTCTTTCAGATTAATCCAATCAGAGTTATATTAAAAATTATCCTGACATTTCCAAGCGTTAGAATGGCAATGGGTGGGTGTTTCTCTTCATCAGTGCAAAACAAGTCCAATAAAGTGCATCCATCCATAATAAAAAGTGCCTCACACGGCTCCAGGGGGTGAATAAGGGCCTCATGTAGTGAAACAATGCATTTTTTGTAAGAAAAATATCCATATTCAAAATGTAAGAATCACTTCAATCTAGCTTACGCCAACTAGTCGTACATGGAAGCCTTTCCGGGCAGATGACATAGGACCCGAACGTGCCGTGTCACGAGTCAGAAGTTCAAAAAGAGGATTTGTAAAGAAAAATGTAGGAGGATTTTGATATGAACTGAAAGGAGACTGGTTTTCCTTTGCACCTGTAAACAAACGTTAGTTTGTTTGAGTCTCACCGGCGCATGCGCAACGCCGACATCCTACGTAAACCTTGTATGATTAGTAGGCGCAAGCTAGTGATTCTTACGTTTTGAATATAGATATTTTACAAAAATGCATTGTTTCGCTACAGGAGGCCTTTATTCAATAAAGTGGATGCACTTTATTGGACTTGTTTTGGATTGATGAAGAGAAACACCCCCTTATTGCCATGATAAAGGTTGGAAGTGCCAGGATAATTTTTAATATAACTCCGATTGGATTCGTCTGAAAGAAGTAAGTCATATACACCTAGGATGCCTGGAGGGTGAGTAAATAACGGGCCAATTTTAATTTTTGGGTGAACTATCCCTTTAATAAACTGGTTTATTTCTGATCATTTTGTTTTGGCTAGTCGATGTTCTGAATGACTGATAACTGGCTGGTGGGTGAAAAAAAAATCTTTGTGCATTTTGTACATATGAAATGTGTAAATGGTTGTATATATTAAACATTTTTACTGTTTGCATTTAACATTGCTTTTTTCCCTCCATTAGAAAAGTTTGAAACAATTTTTGGGTCACGACCCATGAGTTGAGATGTTTACTTCTTCTGTTTACTTATTCTGAAAGCAACTCAAATTCTAAATACAAACTTGACAAATAAACTTTTGATCCATCACCTGTGCCACAAAATTAATAACAAATACTCCACTATATGACAACCTCTGCCCCACTGACACAAAAACCTACTGCAGAGGAACATGCTGTCTAAAGAATCCCATTAATCCGCACTTTTCTCTTACTCTTTCCACTTCTTAGTTTCTTATCTCTGTAGTTACTGGTATATACGCTCAGCGATGCTTGTCTGCAAGCCGACAAGCAAACGACACACCGTCAGAGAACTTTACATCCCGTAATCCTCAGTGGGACTGCTGGGTAAGGTGAGTGACATTAGGAGAAGAAGGGACATCACAGAGTCAGCGAGGTGTGTGTTCATGTGTGTACATGTGCAGCAACCTACACAAAGACAGAAATAACAAAAAAAGAATATCACAAACTCAGATATAGGAACTAGCCACCAGGGCGATCCTCAGAGAACTACACTTTCCCCAGGCCCATTTTCCTGGTTGCATTTGCAATGCCAGTAGGAACTCTGAAGTGGCGTAAGCCAGCCACAGACATGTCATTTAATTGTGCCATTCAATAACGGCAAGTGCTAAAGGGCGGAGGACTGAGAAGAACCTGAACTTTGGTGTCAGTCCATTTATCACTGTTTTCCATGACCACTTTAGTTGTTGAGTAAATATATGTAAACTGTGTGCTTAAAATGCCAGGGTGTGTTTCGTATGGCTTGCATTTGGCCAATCAACATACACTTACATTCTGTTGTGCTGGATTAGACCCTACTCTGAAGTAGGAGCTAATTTTCTATAACTAAAATCATTCTTAGTTCCTGTGGTGTGAACATGCCAAAAAGCACATGCTTTCACCAATAGTTACAGGAAATACGAAAACATTCCTTGGTGGGAACGCTTCTAAAGCCAGCAAGGTGCCTTTTTCTCCAGGGGCAAGATGCCAGAGTATGTGCATTTGTGTGAGAGAGGTAGATTTCTCTGTAGGCACATTGTTTGTTGCACAATACGCTGTAAAACAGGTTTCTTCCAAGCTGTTATACAGCAATCCCAAAGATTCAGAGTCTCCGTGAGACTGTGGTGGAGAGGTCTTGCTTCCTCACTCTGCTCTGTCATCCGTAAGACCCCAGATAAAAAGATCACAAAGCAAAGAGGATTATAAGAATAGAGGGCAGCCTCATGGTTTGGATCAATTGTAAATATGTGTGTGTGTTTTGGCCAAGATTTGTGAACCTTTCCTCACACATTATCATAAACTCCCACTGCATGAAATACACATTGACAACAGTCTGTGAGATAAACTACAGCATATTCTCTCACAACCTATAGGGTAGAGGTTTTTATGGGTCTGCACGGACCTGGAAATCCAAGGTCTGACCTGAGACCAGAGCGCGTTTGGGTCCAAAACTTTAACAAGTGCCTCAAACATACGTCAGACCTAAAGTCTGGAACTTGTTTCATTTTCAAAAGCGCTGATTTTGTCCTGATTTATCACAAGCTTAAATGTGATTTTATACAACAGTTCAGTAAATAAGAAGCTGATACTGTGTTAGATTATATACACAATATTATTTGTTTTTGCTCAATTTCGCAGAGAACATATTACCTTTGAAGCCATAGCAGAACTGTTGCGCATCTCTGAGCAACACAGCGGTGTTTAGTTTCTGAATAAATCTGCGTTTTGAACGAATCATGCGAACCAATGATTCAAAGGCCCATTCATAAAGAGAGCCATTTACTTCATTCCTAAATGAATCAGCTGTTTGAACGATTTATAAATTTACCACCACCGGCTGGCAGATTTAGTTTCTTATTTAGAGTATCATTTCATTAAAAAAATGTAAAAAATAAAAATATTAAAGGGATAGTACACCAAAAAAAAAAAGTAAATTCTGTCCGTTTCAAACCTTTCTTTTGTGGAACATAAATGAAGGCATTTTAAAGACTGTTGGTAACAAAGCTGTTTTGGTTACCAATGACTTTCATCGTATTAACAAAAAATACTGAGATGTTTCTCAAATTATCTTCAAATTATGTTCCATACTTTGTGTTAGGCTGTTGCAGCCTAAATGTTTATGTGTAATAAATGCTATGTTGAATCATTAAAATATTTCTTTCTTAAGCTACAATTTTGTAATGTCTACTTGATACTTTCTCATTTAACACAAAAATAGCTTTTCACAGTCAAATTTATTTTGCGATTAATTGGATCGCGTAATTAATTAGATTAAAAATTTTAATTTACGGACAGCCCTAATATCAATCCATTCACTCCTTTGTTTTAATCTCTAAAAAACATAAACAGTCTGAATTATCAAGGTGTTTTGATTTTCAGGCCCTGCCCATGGCCGCTGTATTAGCATATTTTTGCTCAGTTGAGTGCTGCCCGTCATTTTCTCAGCTCTCAAGCAACTGTAGACATGAGAGCAACTGAGGACGCAGTGAATTCATTTTGTTTTCGATAGGAACGCACCACCAAATTCACAAAAAAAAAACAGATGAGAGGGGCAGGGTGAGCAGAGCTCATTATCATTTAAAGAGACGTGCACCAAAACGGGTTGCTGTGAACAGAGCTATTTTGTCCATTGAGGAATTTAAACCAAAGTACGTTGCAGATATTTCATGAAAAGCCTAAAGAATCATACCAACTTGTGAAAAAAGGGGCATCCGATGTCCCCTTTAATAAATGTGCTTAATGGGCTTAAAAATATGGCAGATTTCCATTATTCGTTTTAGGCGTTTAATAACATGTAATTATTTAAAACAAATACACATTAAATAATTCTATGACAACGTTTTTTTATCCCCCTTCTCTGTTCTTTGTCAGTCTGTGCGTCTGTGTAAATTAGCACACCCTCTGGAATACTGTTGTGCACTGCAGAGGCAGGAGCTCCACATAAAATGCGCTTTGCAATACCCGAGCCATTTGAGAGAATAAGTGCAGGGATTTTCTTATTAATATTAACATAAATTTTCTTCTCATTTGAGGTACAACATAAAGCTATTAGCAGTTTATCTACTTGGAATTGCTCGCCCAAGCAGAAGAACTATGCATTGTTGCCAGATATTGATTACAGAAAACAATTTAACTGGGGTTAATGCTACTAATCAAAATCAAATTAACATGCACTGATACACATGTTGACACACAAAGTTAGGCTACATTATTTGGCAACAAAAGCATAGCTACTGTAAATAGCATGACGGATTAGAGAATGTATATCATCTACAGTACAAGGAACATCTACAGGACGATGGCCATACTTTTAAATCTACACCTGCCATAGTGTTTCTTATTTGTCGTCTCTGATTTTGGTCTACCATACTGGCTGAAAAAAATCAGTACTTTTCACAGTGAAGAGCTGCAGGCTGTGCAGATGTTGCTGCATTTTACATTCGAGTCCAGTCAGGTAATAAACTGTCATCGGGTCAATTCAGACTTTCGTCTAATTTTATCAGAGTCTGTCTTGGTTTGGGTTTTAATAATTTACATTGGGTTTGAATAAGAAGTGATTCAAGTTGGGTACATATTTTAGGACTCAAATATATGTTCACAAATCAACACATTGATGAAAATACTAAAGAGAGAAAATCCTCGAGCAATACCCATGAAGTAGCAGATGTGGAGAAAAAGGTAAACAGAAAGACAAACTGAGCTAGGAACAAGCCTCATAAAAAGCCTATCAATGACAATTAACAGAAAACCATCTTAAATTGTTTGTAATATATGTATTGAAATGAGGCTAAAGCAAAGCATTTTAAAACAATTGCACTATTAGGGATACATAACATATTGATACTGAATAACTGGATATTATTTGTGCATGCTCATATCCGCTGTTTTTACATTTAGAATTGTAACTGCTTTTGATCGTATAATGACACCGGACCTGATTAACTGTCACTGTATGTAAAAAAGGAAAAAATAATTTCTTAATAATCTTCTTTTGTGCTCCACAGTGAAAAAAAAAAACTCATACGGCTTTGCAACAACATTATTACTTTATTTGAAATTAATTTAAACAAAATAAAGTAGTGTTTTAATATCAGCCAAACATTAAAAATCAGCTTCTGATCATGACAATAAAACAATTATCAACTCATTAGTTAATAGCAGTGCATCTCTAACCACTACATATTGTGAATATCCAGCAGATGCTATTCTGAGGAGAGTTAGGTTCATCTGATTACATGCGCAGGTATAAAAAGAGGTACACAAGCCTTGATAAATGGCCTTTCAACAGGGGACAGAGAGTGATCTGGATACAGACTGACCCTCTTTATTCAATAACTTCTTTGAAGGCTGGCTGCCTTCCTGTCCTCTATCCTGCCCCTGTCTGTCTCGCTACTTCACAGCATAAATTCAGTCACAGACGTACCCTTGTGTCCTGTTCTGAGGCCCTGAACTTTAGACAAGCAAAGACTCCTGCCCTTGACAATGTTAATTCGTGTTCTCCACACTGTTTGAATCTCAAAGTCACACCAGCCGATGTGAAAGCGCACACTGGCACATAACGGTGAGCAGTGAGTCGTGATGTCACAGAGGGCACACAGCAGGACACAAACTGAACATGCTGGATCTATTGATGCCACCCCAGAGAGAGTGTCAGTTTCCCACCAAGACAAAGAGAGGAGATGTGGCTGTGTAAAGCCTGCTTATTTATCAAGAAAGAGACCTTTAAGGCTGAGACTTAAACATCGATATCAGGATAACTGCAGAGCTTTTAGAATCAAATTGAAAACGATGGTTCACCCAAAGATACAAATTCTGTCATTAATTATTCACCCTCAAGACGTTCCAAACCTTAAGACCTTTGTTCATCTTCAGAACAAAAAAAGATATTTTGGATAAAATCTGAGAGCTTTCTGACCCTGCATAAACAGCAACTGACATTTTCAAGGCCCAGAAAGGTAGTAAGGACATTGTTACAACAGTCCATGTGACATCATTGGTTCAACCATAATGTTTTGAAGCTACAAGAATATTTTTTGAAAAGAGAAAGAAAACCAACAATAACGACTTTATTCAACAATTTCTTCAAAGAGATTTGTGTTTTCTTTGCGCACAAGATCTAAAATGATTTTGTTTTTGTATTTTAAAATATATGTTTTATATTAACATATTTTAATGACACTATATTTATTGAACAAAAAAATATATACTTTATTTATCAAAATAAACAGTACAAACTTTGCTAAAGTGATTGTTTTTAACAAGTATTAACTTAACATAATTTTAAAAATTAAAATGATGGTAAATGTGTGGGGTAAAAGGCCCCCCTTGCCACCTCATACATTTATGAGATTTTTAAACAAAATAAACAACTTGTATGATTTATTTTCTACATAATCTGTATGTATTTTTCTGCAATCATACACTTTAGGCGCAGTGAAAAGCACTTTTTTTAGGGGGTGCCTTTAGCCCCAATGTACCCTATCATTTAACTCTACCAGTATTTATTTAATTACCTTATAGCCACTTAAAATTAATTAATCACATTAGACCATATCCTGTTTTTTGTTCCAAATGTAAGACATTAATTAAGACATTAATTATTGTTATATCATTTAAGAGTTTTAAGACTTTAAATTGAATAAAACTGAAAACAAACTACACAAAATTGCAATTTAATTAATATAAATACAAGAGGCTGCACATGCTGTGTACTGTACTTCAAAATAAAGGGGCAAACTCTAAAAAAAATGAATATATAATTGATTTTTCCATTACCACATTGATTATTTCCTTAACAGCCATAAATTATAAAATGATTAATAGGAGTTAGCTATTGAGAATAATTACAAACTCAATCATGGTGAAACTGAATTTACATAAGAAGGGGATCACATTTACATCCAAATGATAATTAATCTACATGAAACCCAAACCTCGAACTGCAGCTATAAACTGCAAATCATCTAGATTAAGTCCATTTTAATCCACTCAAGTTATTGAACAGAAAGCGTTTGTGTGTGTGAAACATAAAGATGCCTTTTTAAACAGTGCCTTTTTACATTTTTATGTTGCTTCATAAAAGCCTTTTAGATATACAGATTTTTAATATATGTTTTCTGCTGAGTTCAGCATTGTTCCGGAAAGCTTTTGGGTTTCAGCAAGACGTGGCTCACTTGTTAATGTAAGAGGTGAAAATAAACAAAAAGCGACTGTTGCATCAGTGCAATCACGATATTTATCAAAAACAATTGCAGTTTGATATTTTTGTCATGTGAACTTCATATACTATCTAAAATGTCTCTTTAGTTTTGCACACAGATTTACCAGTAAAACTGATGTAAAAACATGTCAGATTCATAAAAGGATAGTATGGGGATGTGAGAGTGAAATCCGAAAAGAGGTAGAAAGAGGACAGCTGCAGGGGGGAATGATTGGACTGAACTGAACTGAAAGGCCTTGTGTGGGAGGTTGGATGTTTGAATGGCTCACACCTCCTGTAATAGTCTGAGAGATATTTTAAAGCCTCCTTCTGACACCCAGGGTTTCTCGGTGTCACAGGAAGGGACACAGTGCGAACAGAGAACCACTTCAGTGCTTTTACTGTTTGACACAGTGTGCACTTATACACGCATGAGCACACAAAAACACACAAACACCCTAGAAGTCACTGACCTCTAAATTGACACCTGACCCCAAATTTCCAAAATATCTGGTGTGGTCAATATTATTTCAGTTGCTAGTAAGGCAACCATCACTATTATTGCTCACTCTTGAAGTGC
This sequence comes from Labeo calbasu, assembly GCA_019740295.1. NCBI lineage: Eukaryota > Metazoa > Chordata > Actinopteri > Cypriniformes > Cyprinidae > Labeo > Labeo calbasu. The sequence goes on along the minus strand of JAHKKF010535881.1, from coordinate 11,003 downwards.
TTCAATCATAGTAAGTATGAAACTTTGGCATACAGTGCCATAGAATTACATATTTCACTTGCTGGAAGATAAAATAGATGAATAATTACTTATATTTATTACATTTACATTTATAGATTTGGCAGATGTTTTAATGCTTACATTGCATTCAAGTCATACATTTTATCAGTCTCTGTTTTCCCCTGGGAATCGAACCCACGACCTTGCTGTTGCTAGAACCATGTCTACTGTTAAACTTTTCCTGATAATTTACTCACCCCCGCGTCATCCAAGATGTTCATGACTTTCTTTTTTCAGTCGAAAAGAAAGGGTTTTGAGGAAAACATTCTAGGCTTTTCTCTGTTGAGTGGACTTCAATGGGAGCCAACCGGTTGAACGTCCAAATTGCCATTTCAATGCAGCTCTACCACAAATGTTCGTAATGTGTGAAGCCGTAAAGTTGAGCTAGTGCAGGATGAGCATTTGTGATTAAAAAAGTATATCTTTTTTTTTTTTTTTTTTGTTAACGACCAATTATTTCACTACATAAGACAATTATTCCTCAGATGAGATCATGTAGAGACCTTTGAAGCTGCACTGAAACTAAAATTTGGACCTTCAGCCCTCATTGAAGTCCACTATATGGAGAAAAATCCTAGAATGTTTTCCTCAAAAACCTTAATTTCTATTAGACTGAAAAACAAAAGCACGATGGTTGATATGAGGGTGAGTAAATTATCAGATAACTTTTATTCTGGAAGTGAACTAATCCTTCAAAATGAGATTTACACTCTTAAAAATAAAGGTGCTTTAAAAGGTTCTTCACAGCGATGCCTTAGAACAACCAATTTTGGTTCCACAAAGAACCATTCAGTCCAAGGTCAGTTAAAGAACCATCTCTTTCTTACCATTTTAGAATCTGAAGAACTTTTCTGCAACAGAAAGGTTCTTTATGGAACGATTTAGACAAAAAAGATTCTTCTATGGCATTGTAAAGCGACCATTCTGAACGTCCATTTTTGCGAAGGTAAGCACCACACGCATTGTCTTTAAAAGGTCTGAATGCACCTTCTATTGAGATCTGGAGCTTGTCTGAGAAACACTGTCCATTCAGAGCCCTTTTTTGGAGGAATTTGTTTTCGGAAACTTTTACATAGTCTCTGGAAGCCACTGATGTCTGCGGCCACGCACAATAAAAATAATGACTCTACCTGGCCCTGCTCCATGCTTCACATCTTTATGGGTATTAAGCATTTTCTGCTTCGTAAATTAAGTATACTTGCATTTTTACGACTATCGGGACACTCCACAGGTGCAGCCATAGCGCAGACGGTTCGCCATGTGCGTAATATGACGTTTGTCATGACAATGAATTTTGTAGGGAGAAAGAGATCACAGCATGTTACAGATAACAGAAAGCGATAACCATGCTGGAAAAAGCCATAATAAACCAGCCTAAACTGGTCGTAGCTAGTCTCCCATGTGGGCTGTTGGCTGGTTTTAGATTTTATTATAGATTTAGATTATCAATAATAAAATAAGTTGCAAGTTTTTTTTTTGTTTTTTTTTGTGAGGATTGTGCTTTAAATCCTTCAGCTAATTTCAAAGATCCAAAAATCCTACCTGCTTCTGTCTGTTTATTGATGACACGTGCTTTCTCTTTGTCAGATCAATTCAGCACTGACACACAAATCACACAAATTCTAACGTGTGCATGTGTGTGTTCTGTAAATGGCCACACTGTGAATGCTGTGGTGGACTGCATTTTGGTCCGGCTCATATGTGTTCCAGGTGACAGCCGACGATTTACACAACACTCACAGCATTCGGAATTTAAGCCTCACACGTTTTGCACACGCAGGATCCAAAGCCACATGCGAAGCTCTGTGTGTTTTTCCACAGCTGGAAGTTCAACCCTCACAGTCAGATACGGACAGAATGCATATGAGGAATTGCTGATGACACCAGCTGAAAAATTTCCAGTAAGTATTATGGAAACCGAATGTCCAGATTTAAAATTAGAACATGATGAAAATAGAACATCGGAACAAAGAGGAAAAAGACCATATTCAGGGCCACTGTTTAGTTGAACGTGTCATGCACGTTTTGAAATTATACAAAAGAGACATCAAGCAAAAAAGGCCATCTGTGGCACTTCTAAACATACTACTGAGCTACAAAGACTATCAATTATCCACTCAAAGTTTACAAATACAAAATAGCCATGTGTCTGTAATCTAGTCTTACTCTTCTTACAATAAACAACTGATACGACTCTTCCTGTAATCACCAAAAAGCCTGTCAGCAACAGGAACAAAATGCACAAACAACTTTACCCCTTTTTACAGATCTGTTAGTTTTAATGCAGCAGATGCCTATAATTCAAACACGTTTACAATGCAGTAAACAGCAGTGTTTCTGTAGCTCAACTACATGTATTTCTAGCACGCTAAACTATTCAGTGTATAGCTCAAGAGCCTTTTTCAGATCACTTGGTGAATACCCCTGTCACATCATGTGTAAAATTGAGTTTTTTAACATTTTAAGCCAAGCTTAAAATAATAAAATACATTTTATGTGGGCTTGTTAAATTTAGCTTTATTTGTATTTGGTTGTAGTGAACTTAAAGGGGTGCTGTTATGCTTATTCACTTGTCTTTTTCACAAATTATGTTTGGCCATAAAAAAGTTACAAATCTCAAAGTCCACTCCAAAGTGAGATATTTCGTTTTTAAAAAATCCCTTTTCAAGAACTACAATGAACGGCTCCTTTGGACTACAGCGTTGTTTTCCGGGTGCTGTGATGTCACAACGTGGCTCATTAGAAAATCATTAAAATAAATCCCGCCTACAGAAATTCTAATACTAATTTGTGGGTGGGTAGGGACGAGGTGGGGGTGCTTCAACAAGACTATAAACAAAAGCATTGACTAGAGTGGCCACGTCAGAGCACGCGCCGCAGATGTGTGCAGTATAGGGGGTCGAAACACATGCTGAAGCGGGAGTTAAGGTAAACACAGGCATGGACTAGAGTGGCAGCGATCAGCTCCGGTGGCTGTGTCGGAGACGTGTGCAGTGTGTGGTAAGAGATTTATTCATCATACAGTGTAGATAGCTTCACTTATAACACAAGTGTTTTTTAAAATGCATGAACTTGCACTAGACTAAGCTAGGCTAATCAGTGATTATGTTAATATTTTTTGCTCGTTTTTTTGTAGCTTCTTTTTGAATAACTAAGGAAATGTAAACATTATAATTAGTAACTTACAATGTTTTTATTCAATTGTTGTCATGTTAAATATAAATTAAGTCATATTGAAAACATTAGGCTGCTTTTAGCCTCGTGCTGGAGCTGGTTTCGGGCAATGAAACTATGTAAATAATTAAATAAATTAGCACGATAATATCATGTATCAGCAATCTCGAAGGCTGACGATCGGTCCCAATATTATTGTGGCATCAAACAATACCTTAATATATCTTTAACTATAATGAAGCAGACGGAACTTGCTGCTTTGGCAACTAACTAAACAGCCCCCAAAATAATCAAGAATTTGTAAAAGAGCATAATGGGACTCCTTTAAAGGTATAGTTCACCCATAAATTCTCTCTTCATATACTCACCCTCATGTTCTTTCAAAACTCTATGTCTTCCATAAAACACAAAAGAACACAGTTTGAGAAATGTCTGTTTTTTTTTCTTCTCCCATACATTGTTTGATTTCCAACATTCTACAAAATATCTTCTTTTATGTTGCACAGAAGAAAGCAATGCATACAGGTTTGGAATGACATGAGAGCGAGTAAATTGTGAAAATTTTAAATATTTAGGTGGAATATCACTTTAACATATTTTTGTGTTTAATATTAATATCAAAATTTAAATTTTTCACACACACACACAAAAAAAATGCTTGAGATCGAACAATAATTGGCAGAGCCCTGCAGTACCACCACAGACAGACATCCTAAGGGTAGAGGACGCCCTGTTGAGGCCCCCTGTACAGCTTTGTATAATGCATATTCTTCAAATACGTAAAATGTAAATGCACATTAGTTCAAGTACAGTGAACTAATAAACCATTTCTAAGCCCAGAGTTGATTCCTGAGTGCAGTAACGCTGCAAAACAATATGCAATTTAATTTAGGACTTTCATATACTGCCATTAGAAATGTGTTTCACTGATCTCTCTAATATGCAGTGCACCAATGGGGAATATATAGTTCAGGACTGGTATAAACATGCAAATACACAAAGACGAAATGAAAACGGTTACTTTCCTGTGTACATTCTAAGTGATTCCTAGTAACTGGAAAAACAGGTTCTGCAACAATAATGTATCATGTTGTTTTATCTTCAAGGGAAAGAGTCACCTCTTCTGCATTGGATTGTGTTTGCCTCGTCTCTTTGTCTGAATTACTTTCTCTAATATGTTCAACAGCTTCAACCACATAATCTGTTGTACTATAAATCAATCCTATTATGTTGTTGAGTCTATGCCACATACACACTGTCATTACTCCTTTGAGTGCCTTATCTTGTGTACACACAGTTCGCTTACCCTGGTGTGAACACTGCATTCTACTTCCTGAAAAATCCAGGTCGTGACAACCTAGTTTTCACTAGTTTTATTATTAAATTTTCACAAATTTCAGAACTGAACTGAGAAGTAGCGGCAGTGATGCCACTCTAAATGTGGACACTGACAGCGAGTCAGAGAAACGTGTCTCTGTTCTCCAGGTGCTGTGCAAGCAAATCACAGGACCAGAGGTACACGTCTCTGCTTATTTGCAGTTCTTGCTACCAACCTCCCTATAGTCTGGGGAAAACCCATTTATATAAGTCATATGAGAGTCAAAATCTGTTAGAATAGGGTTTTTTCAACTTTTTCATGTCAACGATGGCCAAAGATTATGGTCTCTTCAAAAATATAGATATAGCTATATATTTTCACATATTCAGACCTCATTTTTTCTGTATTCTGAAGCTTACTTTCTTCTGTAGAACAAAATTTGATATTTTAAGAAATGTCTCAGTGTCTTTTGTCCATACAATAAACGTCAGTGGTAACTAAAAAGGCTTTTGTGCACTGCAGATAAATAGAAAAAAGTCATACTGGTTTGCAACGACATAAAGTCGTAAATAATGACAGAATCTTCTTTTTTGGATGAACTATCACTTTAAGCATTATGCCATTTCTAAAATTATATAACTGGCTTTTATACTGTCCTTTTACAAAAGCCAAAGCAAATTATTAAAATATGATCCAACAAATATTTGCTTTGTTTTAGTTTGACAGCATATCTTTTTTTCTACCAACTACTCGTCATGTCAGATGCATAAATCTGAAGAGAAACATTTTCAAATGAATACATTTTCACAGTAAAAACTAGAGCTGCTAACTGAATGAATAAAAAGCAGAATGATTCCATATCAAATGTGATACATGCGTTAAGAAATATATTACGTTAAACATATACAATAAATATCACATCAACATGGCAGCCCTAAAAATTATTTAAATTTTTTTCTGTTATCATCCCATGGGCATCCTCAAACTCCAGTTCGAAAACCATTGGGTTTCATTCACATTTCTATATTATTTGTCACTTCCAAAGCAACCAGTTCCATTTATCCTTCTGCTAATAAACTGACTGCTGTATAAGCTATAGTATATCAGGCCAATACAATTCAGCTATCCTTGCTAAAGTTTGATCTGAACTGCTGACACCACTTGCACAGTTAAAGGGTGTAACAACTGGAAACAGGCTGCTGAAATGAACATGGGTCTCCACAGACATGTCACTTCAAAGGAACACCTCACCTGCCAAGTCATGTGAAAAGAAAGAGAAAGGCGCAGTGACGGTGCCACAGACATCTCTGCACTCATGAATACTGAACAACTGAAGAGAAACAGGCACTAGATTTTTCTTATTCCAATCAGTCATGAGAAAGGCCAAAAGTCTTTGATGGCAACTCATAAACTCTAACTGAACTACACTCCTGAGAACAAACATTGTCAACTTTATCAGTTTTATGTGATATATTAAAGCCTATTAATACTGGCATGTACTCAGACCTTTAGAAATGCACTACTGTTAGAACACACATCAAATACTGACACAGAAGAGAAGAAAATGATGTATAAAGACATTATTTTTGCTTTCTTTGCGCACAAAAAATATTCTCTTAGCTTCATAATATCTAATTTCACATGGACCTTTTTAACGATGTCCTTACTACCTTTTTTGGGCCTTGAACGTGTCAATTACGCCACTGTCTATGCAGGGTCAGAAAAGCTCTCGGATTTAATCAAAAATGTCTTAATTTGTGTTCCAAAAAAGAACAGAGGTCTTAGTTACAAGTTTGGAATGACATGAAAGTGAGTAACTATTTTCAGATGAATATCCCTTTAAATATTTGGGGTTGGTAAGTTTTTAATGTTTTTAAATGAAGTATCTTATGCTCACAAAGGCATATATTTAATCAAAAATACAACAAAACAGTAATATTGTAAAATATCACACATTTTCACACATTTTTAAATACAAATTATTATTTGGATGGAAAAACTGAATTTTTAGTATGCATTACTCACTTGATCCTTCAGAAAACATTCCAACATGCAGATTAAGTGCTTAAGAAACATTTCTTACTATCGCTTTTGAAAACAGTTATTTTTGTAGAAACTTTTTTCAAGATTCTTTCATAAGTTCAAAAGAAGTAGAAAATAATAAGTAATACAGAAATAAGATTTCACTGTTGCTTTTGATCAATTTAATGTGTCTTTGTTGAATAACATTAATTTCTTTTATTTTTTTAAATCCCACTGACCCCAAATATTTGAACAGTAAATGTTACGTTTAGTCACAAGTGTGGCAAATGTGACCCCCTCTGAATATCAAAATGCCGCCTGTGATTCATCCCAACACTTGATGCCGCCCAGGAAAGTAAAGTGGCATATGGGCTATCTCCTATATTTCCACACCTGAAAAAAAGAGAGGCTCAGAGGGAAAGGGCCAGAGAATCTCCCCAAGCTGTGGCACTGAACCTGCGATGTCTTTAGTCCCCAGGGTAGAACGCTGACAGGTGGGCTGTTTCGGCAGCCTGTCTCTAGGGCTGTAATCCAGGGACACGGGCACGAGAGTACACCGAGACACGATCAGATGAGATGAGGGGATGCGAAAGACTGACAGAGAGGAAAAGAGAGAAAAGGGCAGACAAGCAGAAAGGGAATTTTCCCCTGTGAACACACACACAACGGTTTCCCTGCACTGCGCGCATGCATTTATCCTCCATGTGTGTTCTCCGCCTGTTTGGACAGCTTTGGTTTTGCATAAAGCAATTAAAAAACACAAAAAGATTAAGAGCAGGATCTTCTAATGCGCATGGTGTTTGTCAAACCAGCAAATGAATATAAACTGGAGCAGGTCAAGTCACCGGCTTAAGATTATTGACGTTCTTTATCCCACAATCTACGTGTGCTGGTTAGTAAAAACACACACTCCAAAGATGTGCCGACAAATACGACAAAAACCAACTAAAAATGCAACCACAATCCCAACCTAAATACTCCGAACTACTGCGTTTCATTCATGCTGGTGAGCCATTCCCACTGGGTACAATCAGATCTGACAGAACACTCACTAAACACGGTCCAGGGCCACACTGACAAAGCCCTAACGCCTTCACCAAGCAGCCAATTCATATTTATGAGAGAAACCCCACAGAGAATCAGAACATTAAACATAAAACCAAAGCCCAGCACACCAGAGCACACTCCGCCACAGCCTCACATCATCAATTTCTCTCCAGGGTGTTGACTCGAGATCAAATGTCCACTTCAATACATAACGTAATGAGATCAGAACGAAACTAATAAAAGCTGATTCTAGATCAGTTAAGATGTATTATAAATGATCTGGAATCACTGTTACCAAGATATATGAACAAATCCAAAACCACACCCAGGGAAATATATTATTCACATACATCCCTTTAGATTATTTCTAATGGACCGTTTTTACATTTCCAGGGTTATCAGAAGCAGAAGTCATCAGAGATGAGCGACGTCAACTAATATCATAGCTATGTTCCCTTTCGTTCCAGTAGTAAAAGAAAGAAAGCCAAAAAAGCGTTTCCATGACTTTCCAAAACAAAACAGGGAGAAACATATTACAGAATTCAGAAGGGAGAAAGACATATTTAGGCTACATTAATTGTAGAAATTAGTCATAACAATGAGTCTAACAAAAGCATCCTGGTTAAACTGGGTACAAATCACTCCATAGTACTACATTTGGAATTGCCCCATGGAAGCATTACATAATTATGTGTCTTAAAAACAGTATCGTAAAACAATTACTATAAAAAAGAATAGGATACCCTTTAACTCACTTTAATTCTCAATAAGCAGGCTTATTTTTGAACGACGCTAAATATAGCAGAATTACGCTAAAAGTGGTACAAATACACACCTTTCGATAATACAACAAGATACTGTTTAACTCACTTTCGTTCCCAAAGAGCACACCTGATGCCATTTTTGAACGACGATAAATGTGGCACAATTACGCATGCAACTCTGATGTCAGATGATGTCAGTCGTATTGCGTCATTTCATCTTATTACAGCGTCCACTTTTCGAACCTGTACGCGTCCTCACTCTTTCTCGCGGGCGAGCGCCTCTCCAAGTCCCCGTTACGCATACCCCAAGCAGCGGGAAGCAAGCTGAAGGGAATCTGGACACATCGCTTCGCAAAATGTCACCGCACGAAACCAGCAGTCGTAAATTCACAGCTAGGCTCAGAGTGGTCCCACTTATTAAACTGACATCATCAATTAATCATCAATTTTAATTAGCCCAAGGCAAATATACTTCAGCAAGTACAATGAACGTGACCCTTGCTCATAAATCTGACTCTGCTTGTCACTGAATCTGACATGTAAAACTGGATTTCTTAGAGCAAAGACGCCACATTTAAATGCCACTGAAAGTGGATTCATTTGACACTTTTTGACATTGGCAGTGCGAATTATTGAGGAAGGACTTGGGTAAGGTCATGACTCTATTGCATGCAAATATTCGACCTAATGTGTTTATTTTACTTCATTAATAAGATGCGTAATGGATGTGGAGCGATGCGCAGAGGAAACGCTAAAGTTCTGTTACACATCACAGGGCATTTCAATATAATATTTGCGATTCATCTCCAACTACATAATAGCAAAATCAGCAGCACTGCTGTCACTAAAATTAGAGTTTATTGTATTTGCAGCGCGTTGCCTTAACCTGCGCACAGGATCGTTGCCAAACAAAGACAAGCAAAATAGAGTAATTACTTAAAATGGCTTAAATCTGCACGTTTAGGAACTCATTCACTTTTCCAGCTCACATTCGTTTTCAGGCATAAGTAATTGTAAACACTTAAATCAGACTTTTATATACTTTTGTACAGATGAGTCACGCGTAAACGCGTGGGGTAAAACACAGTTATTAAAGAAATGCGTGATACTTCGTAATGAGAAGAAAGGGATATTTCCATGTAATAGACACAGCTACAAGTGTTGTCTCGCGTTAAAAAAGAATACATGTTATTTATAATTAACTCACCCATTAAGGAATAGTCTGTCTCCTCTGACCTGCCGGCATTGTAGCGTTTCTCCTCTCCCGTTTAGTCTTCCTTCACTTTCATTGATGACGAATTCCTCAAGAACGCAAGCCTGTGGCAGGACGAAGATCGTGCTCATTCAGACTAAAGCGCGGAGAGAGAGAGCTGGAGAGAGAGAGAGAGAGAGAGAGAGAGAGAGAGCGTCGTCACTGCCTGCAACCAGCCGCATACCAAACAACGCGCGAGGATCCACCGGCTGTCTGCTAATGCAGCTGCGCTCTGGCGCACGGCCATGGGTAGCAAGGGTGGTGGCCAGACAGCGTTTATCTGTAACGCATCTCTCAAGGCTCGACGGTCCGGTTTAATTACTTTAAATGTGCAATTAGTGGACGACTGAGCACTTTTTCTTCACCATCTAGAAAACTGAAAGTCACACAGATCGTTTCATAAGAAGTCGCCTTATGAAACGGCTGTGCATGGAAACGCAGTGCCAAAAGTGTGTAAATATATCATTAGTTTGATTAGCAAGTGTTGTAAATGTGGCTACTGAAGGATATTAGGCGTCTTCAACTACTATATAGGCTATATGCCCTAAATTTTTTACAATATAGAGTCCATATTTGCGCATATTCTTTTGCACTGTGCTGTAAAATTATTTATTTTAAGTAGCCTACACTACCAGCCAAAAGTTTTTGAACAGTAAGATTTTTTGTTTTTTAAATAAGTCTATTCTGCTCACAAAGCCTGGATCTATTTAATCCAAAGTGCAGTAAAAACAGTAAAACTTTATAATATTGTTACTATTTAAAATAACTGTTTTCTATTTGAATGTATTTTAAAATATAATTTATTTCTGTGATTTCAAAGCTGAATTTTAGCATCATTACTCCAGTCTTCAGTGTCACGTGATCCTTCAGAAATCATTCTAATATTCTGATTTGCTGTTAAAAAAAATAACATTTATTATTATGTTGAAAACAGCAGAGTAGATTTTTTCAAGTTTCTTTGATGAATAGAAAGTCCCGGGAAAACAGCATTTAACTGAAATAAAAATCTTTTGTATTTGTATATCTTTTGACATTATAAATGTCTTTATTTATATCACTATCAATTTAAAGGATCCTTGCTAAATAAAAGTACATATACATACAAAAGTACACATACACACATACATACACTACCATTCAAAAGTTTGGGGTCAGTAAGACTTGTAATAGTCTTTAAAGAAGTCTCTTATGCTCATCAAGGCTGCATTTATTTGATTAAAAATATAGAAAATAAACAGTAATATTGCAAAATGTTTTTACAATATAAAATAATTTATTCCTGTGATGAAAAGCTGAATTTTTATCAGCTGTTACTCCAGTCTTAAGTGTCACATGATCCTTCAGAAATCATTCTAATATGCGGATT
>JAHKKF010535880.1:0-25029 GCA_019740295.1 Labeo calbasu | reverse complement strand
TTTTCCCAAGTCTTCTGAAGTCATGGTAATGTGAAGGACAAACAACACAAAAAGTTGCCACGTCTGAAACACGATTAATAGATATGGCAGTTCTCTGAGGTTTCACAACTCTTGTATTCATAACTGAAGCTATTCTTTAATGTCTTATTTTGTAAGCTTGTATTAACATTTAATTAATTAATGCTTTTTTTTACAGTTTTAAGATGGCAGTGACAAGTTTGCTGATTGGGCGTAACCTTTCACTTTATCATGTAAAGTTTCTATCAATGAACACTCATGTAGTGTGGTTTTACATCCTGTTAAGCAGCCGGCCTTTCCACCGCTTCTGTTTGCGCTCAGATGACGTGGCCATGGGTGGCGAAGCGGTGGGTTTCCTTCCTCAACGTTGACTCATCGCTCTCTCCAGCGATAGGTCCACGTTAACCACGTGACAGCTTCCCACCAATGAGCGGAAAACGCGCTGATCACTCGCTGAGCAGTTTTACGACAAACTCGAATGTGTGGATCTTAAGACAACCACTGTCATAGAACCAGGAAGAAGGAAGGTGGGATAGCCCCCAAAAAAGATACCATCTCAAATCAGTCGCAGAATTTTCCCTAGAAAATCATGGGGCTCTGCAGGTGGACGATTGGAGTGGTGGTCCTGACGACTGTTTTTAGTTCATTGCTGCTAGTTCGAGCAGATGAACACGACCATAAGGTAAGATAAACTGCGGGCCGAGAAGCCTTCTGTGTTCGGTGTGTATAGTCTCGAGAGACGTTGGATTTTAGGCTGGTCGCTCTGACAAAAGTGTCTGACAGCAAAGGACAGGAATAAATTTAAATCAGTGGACGCGGTGACTGATTCATTGTGCCGTGTCTGTGTTAGAAATGCTAAGCACATCTGAAGCTACGTGGCTAGCTTAGCATCAGCTATCCCATTACATTATGTTGTGCAAACAGCAGGGCAGTGCTCGCAATCCTCGGGTTCATCTCCTCCTATGATTTATGACAAGTATAATGCTATTCTAGTCATAACCTCTCAATGTGATTCGTGTACTGTGTGTTTCTTTTGTGTATGTGGGATGTTACTCTGAGGGGTCGGCTAACCGTCGTTAGCTAAAATATGTCCGTCTGTACACATATCCGGTTCGTCCAAGCTTTTATATGACTGACATACTGTAAAACTTGGTTACATCTGTAGTAAAAGGCAGCTTTGGTTGCTAGAGTGTTACTGTAGATATACATCTCGATGTACAAACATTACCGATGACGTTTTGGTGACTATATTTTAACGTTACAGTTTCTAGCTGTATAACATTTAATCATAATATGTCAATGTACCAACTTATCTGAGCTAATAAATGTGTTTGTTGCTGTGAAATGGTTTGTATATTGGTACGCCGTGTAATTTTTGTGATTAGTGTTTACACAATGACAGAGCCCTGGGTAACACCTATAACATTATCAAAATACAATGTATATTTAATAACAACAAAAAAAATATTTTTTCAGTATTTTAGAGTGCAGTAACATGGGTTGTCTTTTAAAGTTAAGTTTTTTTTTATGCAGCCATTTACACATTCTCTATATATAATATATAGTTACACTGCATTCTTATAGTCCTATTGATAACAATGTTTGCTTTGGATTTTTTTTTTTTTAAAGTGACCATGTAGTGTTTATTCAAAATGTCATATCAAAATCCAATCAAACATGCACACAGAAAACCAAGACCCTGCCTTACACTTTTCTAAATGTTTATTTTTTGATTGTCTGTTACACTCGGATGTAATACAATACAGAAAATATCTGCTGATGCTTCCGTTCTTTGTGACTTTAAGTGCTGTCCAAATATCATTTGTGTCAGGACCTACTTAGACAGCATTTTGAGGGTGCATTTGAATGTTGTTTTCCTGTCCTGAAGTTCCTTGCAAATTCCTTAGCATCTCTGATGTTGTCAGGTATAGTCTCACTCTTGACTGGAATATGAAAAACTGTGGTATGACGCATGATAATTTTAGACGAGTTGATTATAGGTATTTATTTACCAAGATTAAATCTCCCATTTTATTGCAGCCTCTTTCATAGCTTTCATAATATTACTGGAACTATTCAGTACCACACATAATCTGTGATGATGAATTATTATAGTACATAAAAAAGTTCTCATATATGGTGTCTCAAGAGATCTGGGGATTTCTAGTGGTTAATGGGCTCTTTTTTTGTTCAAACCAGTGCCAATGAGAAAACCTCTAGCGTGGGAGACAGTGTTTAAGGTTTCATGGATACAACCATGCACTTGTCTTCTCTTCCTCTTATTCTCATTTCATTTTGTTTAGACCAGTGCATCCAGTGTCGCGAGTGCTGCTGTAATGGCCTTTAGATTCAGATAGGATGTTGTAACACTACCTGATTTTCAGGTTCACGCCCTGTCTTTGCTGTAATTCTTTCAATTCTTAATTCAGAGAATTAAAGGGATAGTTCACCCCAAAAAATGAAATCTCAATTCTGCATCAAGATTGTTTACATCCCTGGATCAATTACATTTAATCTCTAGTGGTTTACCTATTGTTACCGAAGTGTCTTTCGTTATGAATAAGAAATATTGTTAAACATGCTATAGGATACTGATAACCACAGAAATGCATGCATTGTTTCCAAACGCCTCTGTCATAGGTTCTGTGTACTTTATTCCGCAAATTCTAAAAACTGGTTTGGCAGCAGCAGCTTTTGAATATGTATGTCACTTCTTCTCATGTCAATAATGATGACTTAACACAGTTTACTCGAGTGGTCAGTACATCATATTGGTCACTAGACAAAATTGTGTGCAGTATATTTTGTATAAATGTTACATATGGAAAATCTTTTGTATTTGACTGTAGAGTGCAGTGTTGTAGAACTGTACCAGTTTCCTTTTTTGAAGCAGTTTTTCCCTTCAGGCATGGTCTCTTGATTATTTTGCTGTTGCTTGAGGGATTGGCAGCGTCTCATAATTTTGTCTGTCTCAATTCTAAAATCTCTTTTCTGCCAGCTGACTTCATCTTGAATCAATGATGTAATTTTTACGTTAGTGCTTGAGCCCTGGACAGCAGAGAAATGCATTTAGAAATGATGTTAGTTTGCACAATTTGAAGAATTTTGGAATTATTTAAGAAAAAAATGCAGGCTAGTTTCTAGCCTATTTTTTTAAAAACTTTGTCTTTCAAATGGTGACATCCTAGAGTTGAATTAGCATCACAAAGAAGTAGATGCTGATATTTGAAACAGGTAGCTGATGACTGCTCTCTTTCTTCTGCAGTACACAGATAAAGAGGAGGTGGTTCTATGGATGAATACAGTGGGCCCTTATCACAACCGACAGGAGACCTATAAGTACTTCTCCCTACCGTTCTGCGTGGGCACCAAGAAAACTATTAGTCACTATCATGAGACGTTAGGAGAGGCGCTGCAGGGAGTTGAATTGGAGTTCAGCGGTCTGGACATCAAGTTCAAAGGTATGACCGTACGTTAATACGTCTAGTGTGTTAACCTATTTAAATTAAGCTTATCAAATGCACGAGTATTAAACTGTCGTACTATATAAATTAAATTTGTAGCTCATTCAAATTTAGTTGGTTAGTAGGTATTGTTGCTCTTGTGGTGATTGTAAAAATGCAATGTGGATTTGTCTTTTACAGATGAGGTGATGCAGACGACATACTGTGACATTGAACTTGACAAACCTAAAAGAGATGCGTTTGTCTATGCCATCAAGAACCACTACTGGTACCAAATGTACATAGATGACCTTCCCATCTGGGGTGAGTAACCATGAAGCCATTGGACAAAACCCTGGCACTGGTTTGTTTTCAGATTTTCTGTTTTGTACAGTTGAGGTCAGAAGTTTCCATACACACTTTGCAGAATCTGCAAAATGTTAATTATTTTACCAAAATAAGAGGGATCATACAAAATGCGTGTTATTTTTTTTATTTAGTTCTGATCTTATATTTACATAGAGAAAATAATAGTTGAATTTATAAAAATGACCCTTACACTTGATTCTTAATACTATGTTGTTACCTGATCCACAGCTTTTTTTGTTTAGTGATTTAGTTTATGAGTCTCTTGTTTGTGCTGAATAGTTAAACTTCCCGCTGTTGTTCAGAAAAATACTTCAGGTCCCCAAAATTCTTTGTTTTTCAGCATTTTTGTGTATTTGAACCTTTTCCAACAATGACTGTATGATTTTTGAGATCCAACTTTTCACACTAAGGACAACTGAGGGACTCGTATGCAATTATTACAGAAGGTTCAAATGCTCACTGATGCTCCAGAAGTAAAAACAATGCATTAAGAGCTGGGGGGTGAAAACTTTTTGAATTTGAAGATCAGGGTAAATTTAATTTAATTCTGGGAAACATGTAAGTATCTTTTGTAGCTTCTTAAGGGCAGTACTAAATGAAACAAATATGATATTAAGGCAAAATAATTAAAAAAAAGTACAAATTTTATTTTGTTCAAAAGTTTACTCCCCTGGCTCTTAATTCAGCGTTTTTTCCTTCTGAAGCATCAGTGAACGTTTGAACCTTCTGTAATAGTTGCATATGAGTCCTTCAGCTGTCGTCAGTGTGAAAGATGGATCTCAAAATCATACAGTCATTGTTGGAAAGGGTTTAAATACACAAAAATGCTGAAAAACCAAAGAATTTGTGGGACCTGAAGGTTTTTTCTGAAGAACAGCGGACAGTTTAACTGTTAAGGACAAACGAGGGTAACAAACATAGTAAGTAAGAGTAAAGAGTAAGAGTCAAGTGTGTCTTTTTTATAAATTCAATATTTTCTCTTGTGGATTATATGTAAACATTTTTATGTGAAATATTATATTCAGGTCAGTACTAAATAAAAAATAACATGCATTTTATATGATCCCTCTATTTTGGTAAAATAATCAACATTTTGCAGATTTTGCAAGAAGTATGTAAACTTCTGAACTCAACTGTGTTTGGTGTTATTGAGTAAAAGTGCAGTCACATCAACCCTTGCTCTACAAATTAATTATTGATCATTTTAACAAGAATCCACACGTTCAGGAGTTTTGCTTGAGGGCAAAAAGGTTCCCTATGCAGATTTTGCTCATGTTAAAGGTGGTCACACAAATATTTAAAGCTACTTTGAAAAAAGTGACTTTTGTGTGAGCATCGCTATGCTATTGATGTTTATTTTCATGTTTTCATTTTGTATTTTAATTTGAATAATTTATGTGCTTTTGTCATTTTTTTAAAATTACTTTTTTGTTTCTGTATAGCTTTAATTTAATTTACTTATTTCAGGTTTAGTAACTTTTGTACTTGGACTTGAACTTACTTCAGTTATGTGCCAGGGCAACATTTTTAGGTAAATTTTGCATCTAATTTTGATTTATTTCAGCTTGATTTCAATTACAGAATTTTTAAAATAAATTTAGCTAAAAATAACAAAACTGTTCAGCTGAGAAAGTTCGTAACTGAGAGAGCAAATCTGAAGGGTAAAAAAGATATATTTGAGACAAATCTGTTATTACAAACAATGATGAACAGTTTTATGATGATCATTTTAGTCATCTGAATGACTAGATGAGGGTTTTTGTTCATGGGTGACCTTCACCAAAATGCGATTGAAATTCTGGTGCGTATGACATTCTTCGTGTTTGGGCCCATCTTTTCTGTGCAGATGTGCAGTGGCAAATTTACCAACTGCTCTCCGAGGTACGGTTAACTTTGTACACCTCACCGATGATGAGAATGCATTGGACACTAATATTTGAGGTGTTCTTGGGATTCATCTTCTCAGAGAACGTCTATATGTATCTGGGCCTGTATTAAGGGTCTCTTGGGACATCCTATTCATGGTGGTTTTTGACGAGAAGTATTGATTTGTCCATTATGCAACATTTGAGGTCATCAGAATGCTGGATGTTGTGTCCTATGATGAGCATCAGGCTAAGTGAAAGTGGAAGTTTGAAAATCCTAAGAAAAAAATCTGCCATTTAGTGCCCGGATGTTCCGCAAGTTAACAACTTTATTAGTGTCTGCCCTGCATCCCAGCTTGCACTGCTCCAACCTGGATGCTGTTGTCTTTTGAACCTTTGGTCACAAGATGAATAAAACTGTGTTTATGAAGCCTTTGAGGTTAGCAAAACATTCAGAATCACTGATGTACCTTTTCATGGTGTTGATCATGGAGAACTCAAAGATTTCTTTCTAAATTGGAATCAGTTTTAAGCTCATGCTGATTCTGGAGCGTTCTGGCAAACCCTTAACACAGCTCACCCAGGTCCAACCCATCCTCCATCAGGCTGCTGAGCGTCTCCTCCCGGTTAATCAGGAAATGGTTATGTCAGCAGCATATGTGCAAAGCATGTCCTCTCCCAAAAAAGACTTCAGGAGACCTCTTGAGAGATCTGTAAGCCTCCATACGTCTAGAAACGTCTCTAGAAACAAGCTTTCAATAGCATCTTGGAGCCTACACATAATTCTTCACAACAAACAGCTTCTGTCAGAGCAGCAGGTGGGGGACTCAATTCGCTGGAACAGAAATGCTTTAGAAAGTTCCTTGAGGTCCATTGTGAGCTGATAAAATAGCTTTATATTTTTCTGGAAACGTCCCATCCACTGAACATCTTCTCACTTTATTCAAATTGTCTTGTACCTCAAATAATGTTGCTAAACTGGTGCCTAGTTCTCAGAAAAAAGCAGCCCTTGTAATGCCTGAAAGGGAAATCAGTTTACTGAAGTATTTGAACCATGCTGTTTCTCTCCAGGGGTCATTTTAACAATTCGTTACTACTCAACAGCACTAATGAAATGCAACTTTCTGGGTGTGATCATTGTAAAACCATTCATTCTGAAAGAGCAGTAAGACTATTAAGCATTCTAATAGTTACTCATGAATGAAGGAAATTTGATTATGGGAAGAAAATAAATTGGGCTTTAACTGCCACCTGAGTGAGAGATTTTTTATTTAGTTTTTAAGATGTATCTTTCATTGTTTTGTTTCTTTCATGGTTTTTGAAGCAGATATAACTATAGATATGTGACCATGGACCACAAAACCAGTCATAAGGGTCAATTTTTTGAAATTGAGATTTATACATCATCTGAAAGCTGAATAATTATGCTTTCCAGAGATACAACTATTTGAAAATCTAAAATCTGAGGTTGCAAAAAATCTAAATATTGAGAAAATCGCCTTTACAGTTGTCCAAATGAAGTTCTTAGCAATGCATACTAATCAGAAATTACGTTTTGATGTATTTACCGTAGGAAATTTACAAAATGTCTTCATGGAACGTGATCTTTACTTAAAAACCTAATGATTTTTGGCATAAAAGAAAAATTATTAATTTTTGCTACAAATACATCCATGCTACTTAAGACTGGTTTTGCGGTCCAGGGTCACATATAACATGTATTTGACCTGATATGCATAATAGTAAGTTTGGCTCAAAAGCATGAAAATGTTTCCGTCGCTTCTTAACTTGAAATGACAATGTGAAATGGCATTTGCAAAATGTGAAGCATTTCAAACGATGCACAATATTAAAGAGGAAATACCGTACAGCAGACTTACTTATTATTAGGTTGGATTATAAAAAATCTAACTGTGGTACTAGTGGTTTTTCCAGTCATTTCAGAGGCAGAGAAAGTTAATACATTTTAATGAAGGACAGATATTGAATAAACAGTGTCAGTTTTGATTTCATTTTATTGGATTTAATTTGCTTGTTTATTTCAACTAATAATATAATGTTGATTGAAATTATGTGAAGTTTTGGCATTCTGAACTGAAAATTGTTTTGTGGGATTATTTAAGGAATTGTCGGTGAAGCTGACGAAAATGGTGAGGACTATTATCTCTGGACTTACAAAAAGCTGGAGATCGGACACAATGGGAATAGAATTGTGGATGTTAACCTGACCAGCGAGGGAAAGGTCAAGCTTGTGCCAAACACAAGAATTCCCATGTCATACTCAGTAAGTAAAGCCTCAGAAACCTGCTAATGTTTACTAATGCTTGTTAAATTGTCACTTGAAATGCAGCTTTGTGTGGTTTGTCTTTATTTTTGTTTTCTTGTACTTTTAACATGCTGTTTTACCCATACAGAATGCATACTAATGCTTATTGTGTGAAAGAAGTCAGTGTTTTTTTTTTAGATATCTCTCATACAAATGTATAATATTACAATCCCTTTGGCAATCCTCATAGGTGAAGTGGAAGAAATCTGATGTGAAATTTGAGGATAGGTTTGACAAGTATCTTGATCCATCCTTCTTTCAACACAGAGTAAGTGCCACATTTAGTTTGATAACATCTTTCAAACAGATATAAGATGTGCTGATTGATACATTGAATATAATGTCATTTGTGTGTGTGTGTGGTTTTGCAGATTCATTGGTTCTCAATATTCAACTCCTTCATGATGGTGATTTTCCTGGTTGGCCTTGTTTCAATGATCCTGATGAGGACATTAAGAAAAGACTACGCCAGATACAGCAAAGAAGAGGAAATGGATGACATGGTGATTTACTTTTGAAATATGCTATTAAATGAGCCTCACAAACCCCATCACATTTTAATTTATGCATGTCTGTGATTAATTAGTTGATTCACAACCCTACAATGACTAATGTGTTTAAGTTGTGGTAACAACTCCATAATTTAATGTTATGCTTCTCTCAGGGTTGTCATTTTGCTCTCTGCATTTTGTCAAACTCAACACACATTATTTTTCTATATCTTGCTATCAGGATCGTGATCTTGGTGATGAATACGGATGGAAGCAGGTTCATGGTGATGTGTTCAGGCCATCCAGTCATCCACTAATCTTCTCCTCCCTCATTGGCTCTGGCTGTCAGATCTTCTCTGTTTCCCTCATAGTCATCATTTTGGCCATGATTGAGGACTTGTATACAGAGTAAGTTTCACCTATGATTTATAGGGCAATCATAAACTACTTGCCTATACTTATGTATTGTTTTATTATCATGACAAAGCGTAAGCACAGTATACATTTGGACATTTAACAGGTCCTAGATAACATCTAGTGCACACATTTCTCTAGGTGCCTTTTAAAGGAATTTTATGTTTGCTATTGCAGGAGAGGGTCCATGCTGAGCACAGCCATATTTGTTTATGCTGCCACGTCTCCAGTCAATGGCTACTTTGGTGGAAGTCTATATGCAAAACAAGGAGGTATGCAAACTAACATCAGTAACATTTACCATAAGGAAAGCTCCAAATATCATTTTAACTTCATTTTAACGGTGTTAGCTAGACATGAAATAGAAATGTAAGCAGTTGAGGATCTGATGTAGTCAGAGCAAACTTATTTTTCATTCTTTGTGGAAAAAAATGTAAATTCCTGAGCAGCAGTATACTGTTAGCGTACATCCCAACACTGTCCACGTTGCTGGGAGCAGTGTTTCGATAAGTATGCAAATATGTGCTGCTCACTTTCCCCATTAATAACAAAACAAATACACAAGATAACAGTGAGAAAACAGCTGTTAAGAATAAATCTAATCATAGCCATTATTTAGATATGTTTACTCAGCTTTGCATTTGCTTTGTAAATATTTCAGTTTCTGTTATAAAGCAGCTCTCCAGTGTGTTCATGCTTTGTTTACTCACATCTGGCTTTGACTGAATAGAAGAAATGAACTGGAGAAATGGTATTTTGAAGGTGTTTACCAGTAGAAGCAAACTCCTGAAAGCTACCGAAACAGACTTTGTTTTGGCCCGATTTTGTTAGAAGTGCTGTCACAGTCGCAGATTCTTTGATTTTGCTAAAAGTATAGCAGGGCCTTTAATGTAGCCTATTGAAGGTGTCATAGAAATAGAGCAAGGTGAACTTATGTACATCCTTTTTTTGTTTCTCATTGTTACTTATGTAAATTATTTTACATAATTTGTACAGGGAGGAGATGGATAAAGCAGATGTTCATAGGAGCTTTTCTGATTCCTGCTATGGTGTGCGGTACAGCATTCTTCATCAACTTCATCGCTATCTACTACCATGCCTCCAGAGCCATCCCGTTCGGCACCATGGTGAGTTGTTCATCTGCCGTATACAGTGTATATTCCTACATACTTACATTAATGTACATATCAATCACAGGCTGTTTTTACAATTGAGATCAACTGCTAAATAAGAAGTGTTAATTTTGTTGCTGAATAATTTTCGTCATAATTTTCATAAATGCCATTTTTACACCAACAAAAACAAGTCTATAATGACACAAAACTTCTTTTGAATGACAAAAACTATAACGAAAATCTATTGATATTTTCGTCAACGAATAAACATGAGGTGAAAATGTTAGGGAGGAACGATTTGGGAAGAGATTCATTCCGCCTATTGATCTATCCGGCGGAACAAAGCTAGCATACACTTTCTGCACGTCTCATGAAATGTTCAAAAATGTCAATTTCTGGGAGGCCTGTGGATAAATTTGACAACGCAAAAGAGAACTCAGTAGTTCAGTTTTCTGAGCGCACACATCAAAACAGCGCCTCTCACATAACACGCAAATACTTTTATGCGTCTCATGAACGGAGAAATACACAAAATACACAAAATTATGTCAAATTGTCCATTTTGATGAGTATTCATGTAAACACTCTCGGTTACATATTAGATGAGCATAAACAGTTGGGAGAATATAGAATGTGTATCAGTACATTGATCCGTGCATTCGGTTTTAAAGGGACAGCAGCCTAATTTAGTTGCTATTGTCTGTGGCATTGATGTTAAGCAAGCACCAAACAAAAGACAGAAAATCACTCACTGCTCTTGACTGAATCACTTTAGTAGCCCTAATAAAGATTAATCTAAATATATTTATATAAAAAAATTATCTGGTTGAAAGAATGAAGAATGTGATAAGTTGTTATAAAGAATGCATAATTAGTCTATGTAATCATTGGCATTTCATTGAAAAAAAAAGACCATGTGCTTGTTTCTTAATGAGAAGCGGTTTCATTTAATTTTAATATAAAGTCATGTTGCGTGTCACAACAGTTAAATCTGTGTCTGTTATGATAAAACCTTTATCAAACCCATACAGTGAGTTTGGTAATTTTAGAGAAATGCTTAATAAATGCATTACACTGTAACGAAACCCATTAAATTTTAGCCAACTAAATCTCCTGTAGAGTTACTCCACTTAAATCTTATGATATTTAGTCCACTAAAACTAGACTGAAACTATTACAATTCAGATGACTCAAACACTGTAAAGAAAGATAGTCACTCATTTGTACATTGTATGTGTTATTTTGGACTATTAAATTTGGTTGTAAGCAGGGTAGTGTCATTTTGTAGTTTCAAATGCTCTTGATATTACACATATTCCCTAGCAGTCTTACAGCATTAATTGCTTGGTAAAATTATTGTTGCATCTGATATATTGTCTTATTTCTCATTTGTTTGATCAGGTTGCAGTCTGCTGCATCTGTTTCTTTGTAATTCTACCTCTGAACCTGGTGGGGACAATTCTGGGCAGGAACCTCTCCGGTCAGCCCAACTTTCCTTGTAGGGTCAATGCTGTACCCAGACCCATCCCTGAGAAGAAATGGTAACCTCATCCATGATTCGTGCATCACATACTGTTGCAAACATGCTCGGTTGTCTTGTTGTTGTGCCAAATTCACCACCGTTTCATTTTTGTTGTCTGTAATTACATAAGTTATGCAAACATGATCCAAGTAATTAGTAAATTAGTAATTAGTAAATGTTTTCTACATAATGTAATTATCATTAGATAAAAAGATGGTTATAGATCAGGGGTGCCCAAACTTGGTCCTGGAGGGCCAGTGTCCTGCAGAGTTTAGATCCTGCTTGCCTCAACGCATCTGCTGGGAAGTTTCTAGTATGCCTCGTAAGAGCTTGATTAGCTGGTTCAGGTGTGTTTAATTGGGGTTGAAGCTAAGCTCTGCAAGAAACCAGCCCTCCAGGAACGAGTTTGGGCACTCCTGTTATAGATTGTTGTAAATAAATCTGTCCTGTTACTTAATGTTTTTCTGATCGGCAGGTTCATGGAGCCGGCAGTTATTGTGTGTCTAGGTGGCATCCTTCCATTCGGGTCAATATTCATTGAGATGTAAGTTTGTACATTGGTTCTGGATATATATTTAAACCCATAACTACTATGAATATCTATAAGATTAAAAACCACCTCACATCTTCCTAAAGGTACTTCATCTTCACATCTTTCTGGGCCTACAAGATTTACTATGTGTATGGATTTATGATGCTGGTTCTGGTGATCCTGTGCATTGTTACTGTCTGTGTTACCATCGTCTGTACCTACTTCCTTCTCAATGCAGAGGACTACAGATGGTAAGGAGCATTTACTTGCCATATTGTATTTAGAATGCTGTTTTGCTCATGCGGTTTAATTTGTTTTCACATCCGTCCTCCCAAGGGTACTTGGGATCAGCCACATGTTGTAGGAACATAAATGCATCATAACCAGATGACATCATGAGACAGAATGACACTAATTGTTTTAAGATTAATGTAATTTTAAACATTTGTTTTTCAGGCAGTGGACAAGCTTTCTCTCTGCAGCGTCAACAGCAGTTTATGTTTACATGTACTCCTTCTACTACTATTTCTTCAAAACAAAGTGAGTTTTAGTTCCTTTTCTTCAAATGCCATTATATGAACATTCTAAATTTAAATGACTAATTTACTCACCCTCAGTCACTCGAAATGTATTTCCTTTCTTTTATGGACCATAAAAGATATTTTGTGGAATTTCCAACCTGCTGTTTTCTAAAAAAAAAAAAAAAACACTTTGCTTTGCAAAACTTTACCATAAAAAATAGGGCTGGGTTTTGACACAAATCTAACAATACAATTCAATTCTGATTCACAAGCTTGTGATTTGTTTTCCAATATGATTCGATATTGCTTATTTTGTAGATATATATCCGGTACAGATCATGATAAATTTTCTCTAGGGAACCAACTAATGCTGTAAAATATACATGAGAGTCAGTTGGTACTACATTACTATAATATTGAAGGTCAGAATTAACTGATTTGTATACAAATTCTTAAATTACACTCAATGAAGTTTTTAGAATAATAAAGTTACAATTACATAATTATATTTTTAATAAAGTTTTTTTTTTTTTTAATATAAACATATATATAATATAAAATTGTGGCTGTCATAAAAACACAAATTAAACATTGAAGAACAGTAAAACATTCTAATGAATATGTTGCATATATTAAGCAAAATGCTCCCTTTTTAGGGTTAATTTTTCTAGCTGACTAACAAGTTTATGGTCACCAAATATGTTTTTTTTCCTGAGGCAAATGTGCCATTACATATCATGGTTTACAAGCTGTTATATTGACATCTTTTGCGTGGTTGAAAAACTGGTTGAGCGATTTACGTGAGAAAGGATTCCAGATGTTCATTCATATTTTTTAATGCTGAAACTGGTATTGAAGCAGAGGAGATGATCAGTTCACATGCGATTCGAGCTGCCGCTTCTCTTGAACTGAGGCGCGATCTGTCACTCCACAATAAACATGCCAAAACGGCATTTATTGCTTAAATACTGTAATAAAATGGACAGAATTTAAAATCTGAGACTTCTTTCATATCAGAAGTAACAAAGGACAAAGCTTATTACGATATATTGGATGTTATGCATGCTACAATGTTTCGTTCATTAACTGAAAATTTAAGAATCAATGTCGTTTCGTAAAAATGACAATAGATTAAAATCGAGAAATCTATATATTTTTTTTTTTTTTGCCCAGCCCTAATAAAAATGTGTGATGAACATACATAAATTTAAGTATCACTTTTTACGCATTTTAGTAACTTGTGTGAAATGCAAATACGTTGTAAAAGAAAGTTGAAAAGTATAAATTATTACTAATTTAATTGATTTATTAATTGTCCATGTGTAGATGTGGGATCTGATACCAATAATGATCTTATACTCATTTTTTCCTCAGGATGTATGGCTTATTTCAGACATCATTCTATTTTGGCTACATGGCTGTGTTCAGTACTGCTCTGGGAATTATGTGTGGTGAGTACAAGAAAACAAAATCACAGAAAAACAAAAGTTCACTTCCAGAACAAAAATGTACAGATAATAATTAATAATAATTTACTCACCCCCTTGTCATCCAAGATGTACGTGTCTTTCTTTCTCCAGTCGATAAGAAATTGTTTCTTGAGGAAAAAAATTCAGGAATTATCTCCAAAAAATGGTGCCCCCAAGTTTGAACTTCCAGACTGCAGTTTAAATGAAGCTTCAAGTGGCTCTAAATGATCCCAGCTGAGGAAGAAGGGTCTTATCTAGCAAAACAATTGGCCATTTTGGAAAAAAATTGACAATTTATTTACCTTTTAACCTCAAGCGCTCGTCTTGTCTAGGTCTGCGTAAACTTTTCCGGGTCAATACAGTTAGGGTATGTCGAAAAACTCCATCTCGTTTTCTTCCCCAACTTCAAAATCGTCCTACGTTGCTGCAGAAGTACCGACCCAGTGTTTACAAAGTGAACATGCAAAGAACATCAAACGGTAAAACAGCGATGTAGGATGATTTTGATGTTAAAAAAAAAAGAGATTTTTCAACCTACCCTAACTGTATTGACCCGGATTACACAGACTACGGATGAAAGAAAGTACACCACAGCGTTGCTTCTATTTCTTATAACTCTATCCCACCTAAAAACCACTGAACAGATCTTTATTGATGGAATAGTCTAGCTCTCTTTAGTGACGAGACAAGACGAGCATTTGAGGTTGAGAAGTATATAAATTGTCATTTTGTTTAGTAAATGACCGATCATTTTGGTAGATAAGACCCTTCTTCCTCGACTGGGATTATTTAAAGCCATTTGAAGCTGCATTTAAACTGCATGTTGGAAATTCAAACTTGGGGGCACCATTGAAGTCCATTATATAGAGAAAAATTCTGGAATCATGAAACATAAACATCCTCAAGAAACAATTTCTTTACGACTGGAGAAAGAAAGACATGAACATCTTGGATGACAAGGTGGTGAGTAAATTATCTATAAATTTTTGTTATGGAAAAGAACTTCTCCTTTTAAGTTCATAAATGTTGCTATATGGGAATGGAATTGTCCCATTCTGACTATCGCCTCTTTATCTCTTTTCTTTTAGGTGCGGTGGGTTACATGGGAACAAGTGCCTTTGTGAGGAAGATCTACACAAATGTGAAAATCGACTAGAAGCTCTGCAGAGACACTGCGGATCAGCCGACACTTCCTCCCGAACGAAGCGGGCACAAAGTCTCCATTTATTTTGCAAGAAGAGATTGTGGTATCTTGTACAAAATCTAGTTTTCCATTTTCTCAATGAATTAAAAGTTGCGGCATGATGCGTACACAAGGGTAAAATGAGAGGTGAAATAAACAGGACTTTTTATTTTTCTTTTTTTGTTTTGTTTTTGTTTTATCTGCTTTTCGTTTTTTTCCCTCCAGAGGAAATGCAGGCGGTAAATGCAGATAAAAGGGGAAAGAAAGTACACCACAGCGTTGCTCCTATTTCTTATAACTCTATCCCACCTAAAAACCATTGAACAGATCTTTATTGATGGAATAGTCTAGCTCTCTTCAGTGAAGAGGCCAAAGTGTATTGAGAGCCTTTGTTCTATTATATGAGAATATTGGAGAGTGGGGTTTACGTCCATCCTCTTGCTTGTCTGTTTTGTATTACAGAGTCGTACAATGCCATTGTTGTAGTATTGTTTTACATGCTTATGAATCACACCAAAAGCATAATGTGGTTTGAAATTCCAAAATACGATTTGTTTTCGCTCATAAGTAAATAGATAAACCAATACGATGTGAAGCAGCCAGGTTTTAGCTCTACCTTTCGAGGGCGTCTGTTCTCCTGTAGCTCAGACCCACAGACCAGAGCGGGACAGAGCTCGGGACACATCAGATAGAGTTCGCTATCCGCAAGCAGATTCTAGTGAGACTGGTGATCTGAAATGATGGTTTGGTGGCAGATTGTTTTTAATGGGTTGTGTGATGTGATGTTTCTTTTTCCAGTTCAGTCTTATGTTGTTGTTTGGGTTTGAATGAAGTCTGCTCGTAAAGATAATATATGGAGGGGGGTGGCCATGTATATAACCTTAATAATGTAACTGTAGATGTAGATCCCAAATGTATTTTGGTTGTACAGATTTATTAAAGGGTGTCTTTTCTTTCTTTTTTGGACAGTCAGTTTAAGGTTTTTTCATTTAAGGTTTTTTTTTTTGAAGGTTGGGGTGGGCTTGGTGGCACAGTTACATCTTGCCTGATATTGCATGAATTTTTCACCAAATCATATGATCAGATTCTATTTGTTTGTTTTTTAGCATCATTACACTTTAGGTGACCCCCATCACTACCCTTGTTCAGTTGCATCTTGTAGAACGGTCTCAAAAATAAGTGCTTCATTGACTTTGTGCTGCTCATAGAGGAGTTAGTCATCAGCTTTTTTTATTTGATTAGTTTTTTTTATTTAAAGAGTTGAAAGGCTATTCATCGTCTTGGACGGCCGTCTCTCTCGTGCTTATTTTTGTATCCATGATCTGAACCAAAATTGTGAATGTCACACAATTTAGGCACACATGCTAAATCTGCAGACATACTGTACAAAGTGAAGTTATTGTACACTTTACTAGATGTTTTCATGGTTACTAAGTGCAGACACACTTAGACCAAGCTGTTGTTCTTATTTTTCTTATGTTCCATTGTGTAAATACAGTATGTAACTAAAAAAAAAGTTTGAGAAGTGGCAAAGCCTTTTTCTAAACCTCATTCCTCCCAGTTTAAAAAATTGATTTCTGGTTCTTCATGTCATGTTCCATGTGAAGTCTAAAGAGACATTTTAAACACAATATTAACTTGCTGTAAAAAGGAGAAAAAAAGAAATAAACATTGTTTTTGAGGTTATGTAGGCATGGTTTATATATGAAGGAAAAGTTGTCAATTAAAATTTCTGCCCAAGGACAGCCGAGTACTTGATGGGAACTACAAGAATTACACACAAATCAGTATGTAATTGATTGCACTTTTCAGTAGAATAAACAAATGGTGTGATGGCAGCTTTATCTGTCTTTAACATATTACGTGTGTTTGTCAAAATAACTTGTAATATGATCACAGTCTTGGTTAAGAATCGATCTGAAACTACTCTATTGTACCTTTTAGCAGGGAACTTGATGAACCACGCTCTTTAGTACAAATGCACATTTTAAGCTGTTGTCCTTACAAATGTGACCCTGGACCACAAAACCAGTCATAAGGGTCAATTTCTTTAAATTGAGATGTGTACATCATGAACAAATAAGTTTTCCATTGATGTATGGTTTGTTAGGATAGGACAATATTTGGCTGAGATACAGCTATTTGAAAATCTTCAATCTGAGGGTGCAAAAATATCTAAATATTGAGAAAATCACCTTTAAAGTTGTCCAAACGAAGTTCTTAGCAATGCATATTACTAATGAAAAATTAACTTTTGATATATGTACAGTAGGAAAAATATAGGCAAAATATCTTCATGGAACATGATCTTAATATCCTAATGATTTTTCGCATAAAAGAAAAATCAATCATTTTGACCCATACTGTTGGCTATTGCTGCAAATATACCTGTGCTACTTAAGACTGGTTTTGTGGTCCAGGGTCACAAATTATTTGACCTTGCAATCTTTAATCAATTTTTTTTGCTTGTGTTGGACAGTGAAGCACTTTGGATATACTGTAAAGCATCTGAAATGGCAAAAAGACAAATCCATGACAGTGCAGTTTTTATTTGGACAGCATAACAAATACATTAAATCAAAACAGTTTCCGCTCCCTAATAACTGCCAACATACTGATACATTAAGTCTATAAATACTTATATTTCTTTTAGATGTGGATTATGGGGTTGTTTCATTTAGGTGCTAAGCTCTGTGCGATCTGTCAGTACCAGAAGTTTTGAGTTTTCAGTTGACCTTCTCAAAGTACTCCTTCGAGCCATCTGGAGTTGGCTTAATCTAAAACAAACAAAAAAAGCAATTATATTCAAAGTCAAAACATCAACAACAAACCCTTACATTTTGCATTTACAGCCATGACAGATTTACTAAGTTCATCACTGGCCAAATACTACCAGTTCACAACTGAAAGCTAAAGCTGCCTGACTTGGAGAATGCAAAACTTCTATGGACAACGCACAGAAAAATTTGCATGATGTGCATTCATGTTTCCTGCATTTGCATACATATGAATGGAAGTCAATTGCATTCCAGGATTTTTCTCCATATAGTGGAATTCCATGGGGATCAGCAGGTTGAAGGCCCAAAATTGCAGTTTCAATGCAGCTTCAAAGGACTCAGTCACGATCCTAATCTCAGCCTCAGATGTCATTCTCATGGAATGTTGGCTAAATGCCTGATTCATCAGCCACACTTAGCTGGAAACACTTCTGGAGTTTCAAAGTTGTCATCAGATTGGTTAGATTGTACAGGATTTCCGGGAGACGCGTCGCGTTCTTTAACGTTCCGCCTAGAAACAAAAATGCAGTGGCGCCAAGCCCCCTCAAAAAAGAAGAAAGCCGTCAACGAGACAACGAGAGCCTACTAAGATCAACTAAACGCTGGATTTTCAAAAGTATGTGAAAATTTTAAAGTTTGCGGCACAGAGTTTTACACACCGTTCTGTTATTGTGGCGACATTTTCACACCCCTAAACATGACATGGCACAAAACGAAACGTGATTGGTTGCTTTACCTGTCAGTCATATGTCCTCTTGGGCGGGCCTTGGCCATTCAAAGCAGCCAAAGTTCCCAGATCTTCTGCGGTAAGTCTGAAGGTCTGGCTACGCAAGACTAACACGATCATAGAATAAGGTTCCTATCTCATGAAAACAATCAGTCATTTTCTAAAAAAAATATATATATATATATATTTATATACTTTTTAACCACAAATGCTTAACTTGCACTAGTTCTGCGATGCATATGCGCATCACGCATTGCATAATCACTTTGGAAAGGTCACGTGTGGTTAGTTCTTCGTCTGTGTACTTTGGTTCAAAAAGGTAGGGTAAGGTGAAAAACTCATTTGGTCTCATCAGTCTCATTTTGGCCCCGTCCACATGGAGACGTGTTTGGCTGTATATGTAAAAAAATTGTATCATATAGTCACTTCGTCCAGACGGATCTGGCGTTTTGGGAGTCTGAAATTGCTTTTTTTTTTTAACCGAGTCCCATAGTGGATAAACCTGAAAACGACACCCTTGCGTTTATTTTGAGAAACAATGATGGCATCACCCCACGAACAAACAATGAACGACTGTATTTTCAACTAACATTAACACAGAATAATGAATGTATTGTTCCATCTTGTTCTTGGGTCTGCATACAGCACATAATTTATGCACATGCTCAAAGTCTTCTCCGTTTTTAGTGTATGTCTGTGGCAAAATAACAGCGCCACATACTGGTCTGGCATGTGTACTAAATCATTTTCGGTTGGTTTCAGTGGTTTCGAGTGTACGCAGATATTTCTTGAGACGACTCTGCATTGGAAAAAAAAAAGGGAAAGCTCTGGCTTCGTGTGGATGGGCCCTATATCTGGCTGAATACATGGCTGAAGACACCAACTTTAAAATCGTCCGACATCATTGTTTTACCTTTTTTTATAAAGGTCGTTTGACTTTCTTTGCACGTTTACTTTGTAAACACTGGGTCGGTACTTCCACGTACATCACACGTGACCTTTCCAACGTTACTACATAATGTGTGTAGTCAAGCTAGTGCAAGATGAGCATTTGTGGTTAAAAAGTATATACATTGTTTTTTTTTTTGTTTTTTTGAAAATGACAGATCATTTCACTAGTAAGACCCTTATTCCTAGGCTGGAATTGTGTAGTGCCCTTTGAAGCTGAATTAAAACTGCAATTTGGACCTTCAAACTGTTGATCCCCATTGAAGTTCACTATATGGAGAAAAATCCTGGAATGTTTTCCTCAAAAACCTTAATTTCTTTTCGATTGAAGAAAGAAAGACATGAACATCTTGGATGACATAGGGTAAGTAAAATGTCAGGGAATTTTAATTCTGGAGTGAACTAATCCTTTAACAGCTTTATAAAGAGTGTACAGGTTTATAAAAAACTGTCATAGTCTTTTATGCACTAACCAGACATTATTTATGTTAACACACAAAGACCTACTAGTAAAAGCAGTAAGAACTCACTGTGGGTGACTTTGGAGTCCAGCTGGCAGGACAGACTTCACCATGGGTTTCCACAAACTGGAAGGCCTTGACCAGACGGAGGGTTTCCTCAACAGAGCGTCCAACCGGCAGGTCATTGACACTCATGTGTCGGACCACTCCATTGGGATCAATAATGAAAAGACCCCTATAATGTGAAACATCATTTGGTGATGGATACATTCCTCCTAAAATGCTAATTATGCAACCTAACAATGCATGAAAACACACTTACAGGAACTACAATATGTGTGTTAATGACTGTACAGGCTTCTTTGTAAAAGTGCAGCAATTTCATGTTACCTTAATGCAATTCCAGGACCCTCCAGCAGGACCCCATAGTCCCTGGACACTTGCTTTGTGAGGTCAGCCAACAGGGGAATGTGGATTTTCCCTAATCCTCCACTCTACCGATGAACAGAGTTTAGTCAGTGAGCTTAACATTTGCTATGAATTGGGCATTTCAGTTGCTAGTTTCCCAATAACTTGATCCTCTTTAGAGAACTCAGAATGTGTTGAAAGCAAAGTAAAGTATAAACCTTTCTCGGGGTGTTGGTCCAGGCCAGGTGTGTAAAGTGGGAGTCCACAGACACACCAACTACATTACAGTTGATATCACGAAACTCATTGGCCTTGTCACTGAAGGCAATGATCTCTGTGGGGCAAACAAATGTGCTGCCAAGTGGACAGAAATGAGGAACCATTAAAAACAAGTTACAACTTAAATAACAGTAAATAATTTACAATAATTATATAATCATTTATAAAAAATAATAATGTTTAATGTATATATACACTACCAGTCAAAAGTTTTTGAACAGTTACAGCTTGAACAGATTTAATGTTTTGTTTTTTTTTTTTTTGTTTTTTTTTTTAAAGAAGCCTCTTCTGCTTCACCAAGGCTGCATTTATTTGATCCAAAGTACAGCAAAAGCAATAATTTTTTACCATATTTTATCAAATAGTGGAAGTTGTTATTTTGATTGTTTAAATTCTACAATGAGACCATTTTAAGCATGAATGCATGCTGTATTTCAATTATTCATATTTATTTCGTTCAGAGACTTACAAATCGAGTGGGTAAAAGAAAAGGACCAGGTATTTGCCCTTGAAATCTTCTAGGCTGATCTCCTTAAACTCTCCATTGAGAACAGCAGTGCCTTTGAAGTGAGGGGCTTTTTGAGTGACTGCTGGGGCCCATCTTGCAGCACCTGATATTTACAAACATACATGATGGATTAGTATAGATATTAGATTTAATTAAAGGCAAAAATCTAATACGTTTAAGACTTACTGATTGAGAAGCAAGCTCTTTGTGCAGCAATGCAAGCAAGGGGTTTTGGAGCCCTGATCACTGATGCTCCATTGTGAGGGACCAAGGTTTTCAGTCCATTAACTGCAGCTCTTCTTGCCTGTTGTGAAAAGGAGGGACATGCATGAAAGAGACGTTACACAAGTTGGTTATCACTGTTCAACAGATAGCACCATGCCCATGCACCATGTGTACATTGTACAAATATCTAAAACTATACAGGCTCACTGAAAAAGAAGCACATTTTACTAATGCTGCACACTTCGGTACTCTTTAAAGCGATGCACAAATGTTTTGTACTGAGATTATATGTTTCGTATACATAAAGCGGCTGCTTCATGTTATATTAAAGTACATTAAAATGTTAATAATCTATTTATTTATTGTCATGTATTAATTGAAAAACAGATTTGCACAATATATACGTAGCAACTGTTTACTCACTGGTAATCTGTCATTTATTTGACAGTGGGCGTTATATAAGCAGTTTAAAGGTTAAACATAGCGAAACGTATCTGCTAACTAAACGACGACTAACAGAAACAAACTAAAGCACATTTGCACCGCCACGCATATCAGCACTTATTCATTGCTAGAATCGTTCGCAGCAGCAGTGTTACTCATCGCTGCTTCTAAATGAAACTTACAGAAGTCCCTAGAAGTCTCCCGATGATGGCTGCCATCTTGCCAGTGTGCTCAATGCAATGCACAAAAAACACCTTGAGCATCAAAGCTGCGCACTAATTTTGCATAATTGCGCAGAATCTATGCGCAGCACACGCACACTCTTACATGCAATTTTGCTTGTTTTTTTTTCCTTTTTTTAAATACCATATCTGATACATAAGAGTTTTATGGCTCTTGTGAAATAGTGAGAATACTGAGCTCACTCAAAGAGGAAAAAAACACGTTTATTCACAACAACAAAAAAAAAATACGCAGTTTGGGTCAGCTGTTGTTATGTACAGTCAAACCAAAAACTATTCAGGCACCAGATATAATTTTTGATTGTAATCCATTATATACCTTTCTATCAAAGTTATCTGATGTTATCAAGATAAATTTGACACAGTTTAACTCTGAGTTATTGTAATATTTTATTACCATTTTCTAAACTATAGCGAATAAACTGTGATAATGTGAGAAATGTTGAAGGTGTCTGAACAAATTTTGAACATAAGATGAAACAAAGGATACACGAACCACGACCTTAAGGTGGAAAATAACACACACGGAGCAAGAATCAATAGAAGAAATACATACAGACATCAAATAAAAATACATCAAAATAATAAATATTTTGAGATTTGCTTTGTGAGCAACAAAGAGTTTCAGACTTTCTATTTAGTTTTTTTAAGTACTTGAAGCTTTGGCACATTTTCACAAACTCACAAAGAAATATATTTAAGCAGAGCTTACATTTTTCTATTTGCATGTATGAATGTTATATTTACCTAGCAACAAAACAAGATGTTGATTATTTAAAAATCCTTAGAAATGCATGTATCAAATGTAATTTTGATACATAACAATGCAATGTGCAACATACAACACCCTTTATTTTTACACGTTCAAAAATGCTGTGTATTGACTTAATTATAAATTTGGGTTAGATGTCAGGACGGTATTTTTTTTTCGTATTTTCCAATTAATGAGAAAAACTGTCTTTACTCGCAGTCGCACTCTTATCACGCTACAATGTTATTGGATAACGTCTGACCACGTGACATGCGGAAGCGTAGCAGCTCAAGCATGTCTCATCGGCGTGACCTACAGAAGTTAAGCTTTTTATAAGCCAAAGAAAATTAATTATCAATGATTGTAAAGCCTTCGTTGAATAGCTAAAATGGACCCCAACTTACAGTACTGGCAAAGCAATGGACAGGTACATTCTTGTGTGTCGTTGCGTACTCAGTAAAATCACGTTTTGATTTATATCTGTCTTAATGAAAAATGATATCAGCAACAAATTAATACATTTATAATTTTGCAGTCTTTCCTGAGCAGACTGCGTCTCTGGTTTAAAATCCTCGACCCTAGTTCTGTGTTGTCATCACAGGTGAGTTGCTGCATCATGCATCACTCCATCAGCTCATGTATATTAATCTATCATGAATCACCACTGTACATCCTTCTAATACAAATCCTGTATTAACAGTATCACGTGCACTATACAGGATGAAACGAACGCTGTGATATTTGGTGCTTGCTTATAATATGGTTTACATTAATGAATGGTAACAAAAGATCCAGTCTGTATTTTCCTCAGGCTGAAATTGAGCAGGCCCGGACACTTCTTAAGAATGAGGGACAAAAACAAAGAAATGAAAAAGTAGGCCACTTATGTTTAGTATTTAATTGTTTAATCATTTAACCTTGTTTATTTTAGTAAACTTGACAGTGTTCCTTTATATCTCTCTCTAGGTTGCTAATGCCTGGTTGCTGTCTCTTGTAAGTTCCTATGATTTTTTTCAAGTCAGCATGACAAAATATATACAAGTGCATCTCAATAAATTAGAATGTTCATTTATTTCAGTAATTCAACTCAAATTGTGAAACTCATGTATTAAATATGCACACAGACTGAAGTAGTTTAAGTCTTTGGTTCTTTTAATTGTGATGATTTTGGCTCACATTTAACAAAAACCCACCAATTCAATCTCAACAAATTAGAATACTTCATAAGACCAATTAAAAAAAAACATTTTGGTGAATTGTTGGCCTTCTGGAAAGTATGTTCATTTACTGTATATGTACTTGGTAGGGGCTCCTTTTGCTTTAGTTACTGCCTCAATTTGGCGTGGCATGGAGGTGATCAGTCTGTGGCACTGCTGAGGTGTTATGGAAGCCCAGGTTTCTTTGACAGTGGCCTTCAGCTCATCTGCATTTTTTGGTTTCTTGTTTCTCTATTTCCTCTTGACAATACCCCATAGATTCTCTATAGGGTTCAGGTCTGGTGAGTTTGCTGACCACACCATGGTCATTTAACCAACTTTTGGTGCTTTTGGCAGTGTGGGCAGGTGCCAAATCCTGCTGGAAAATTAAAAATCAGCATCTTTAAAAAGCAGCTCAGCAGAAGGAAGCATGAAGTGCTCTAAAATTTCTAAACGGGTGCAGTGACTTGGTTTCAAAAAACACAGTGGACCAACACCAGCGGATGACATTGCACCCCAAATTATCACAGACTGTGGAAACTTAACATTGGACTTCAAGCAACCTGGGCTATGAGCTTCTCCACCCTTCCTCCAGACTTCCTCCTCTCATCTGAAAAGAGGACTTTGGACCACTGGGCAACAGTCCATTTTTTCTTCTCCTTAGCCCAGGTAAGACGCCTCTGACATTGTCTGTGCATCAGGAGTGGCTTAACAAGAGGAATACGACAACTGTAACCAAATTCCTTGACACGTCTGTGTGTGGTGGCTCTTGATGCCTTGACCCCAGCCTCAGTC
>JAHKKF010535879.1:20675-37060 GCA_019740295.1 Labeo calbasu | reverse complement strand
ATGAACTGCCTTTACCTGAAAATTGAGTGTTGCCCTTTTGCACTATTGATGCACTATTTCCTGTTTAATACTGTACAGCCGCTTTGTCACAGTTCTGTATTGCTAAAGGCAGTATATAAATAAAGGTGACTTGACTTGACCAAAAACACCCTAGGCAACTGCATAACACCATCCTTGTAGAAATGGTCACACAGAAATGGTCTAGAAACCACCCAGAACATCTTACTAACTGCATAGCAACAACATAGAAGCCAATTAGAAAAACCCAGACACCCTAGCAACCACATGGCCACCATACCACCATAGCAATTGATCAGATTACTCTACCAACTGGATAGCAATGCTCTAGTAATCACTCAAAACACCCTAGCAACTGCAAAACAACAACACCCAAGCACAGATCGCCCTGGAAACCACCCAGAAGACTATAATAATTGCATACCAAAGCTCTAGCAACTGCATAGCAACACCCTAGCAACCATCCATTAGAACTCCCTAGCAGCAACACAGACATCCTAGCAACCACTTGGCAACATCATAGTAATTGATCAGAATACTCTACCAACTGATAGCGACGCCTAAACAGTCACTCAAAATACTCTAGCAACTGCAAAACAACAATACCCTAGCAACCACACAAGACATCCTAGGAATTGCATAGAAACCAACCAGAACTAAAAATACCTCAACAACCACCCTAGCAACCCCCTATTAATAACCCAGACACCCCAGAAATGCTTTAGTAAATGTTCTAGCAACTGCATAGCAACCTATTGATGTGTTTGTGTGTCAGAGAGGCAGCGTGACCTTCAAACCTTCAAACTTCAAAGCTTGTTAAACTACATTAAACTTTCAGACTAGGTTTTCTCAAGTTAGCATCAAAGTGAGTCCACAAACATCACTATCTACAGTAATTGAAGATGGCTCTCTCCTCCAGGACTCTCTCAGGTGTCTCTTCCTTTCTTGGAAGGTAATGTCTTGCTGAGGATCAATGAGAGATGCAGGCCAATCTTAGCCCAATGCTAATCGTGCAACTTTCTAAGACGTTCTTTGGCCTGGACGCCATGTGCGGCTGACCTCAATCCCTCTGCTCTGGGCCTATGGGTCAGTGGCTTTGAGCAGGACACTTCTATTCTTAGCATTAGCACTCAAAGACAAGCGCTAAGTACAGGAGCCTGTTCTCTGGACCAAAGAACTCTCCTATTGTTCAGCAAACAGGAGGTGCCGGCCCAAACACGCACTAGTGCTCACACAGTTTAGTTCAGTATGGAAACTCATTTCCACCCCGAGATAAAAAAAAAAGGCAGTTGCGACTTTTAATCTCACTGTTGTGAAATATAAACTCGCAATTGTAAAAAAAAGATTTGTGAGATATGACGTCTATAATATTCAGATATATGCAAGATACATGCGAGATTATATCATGCAATTCATCACTGCAATACACAACTGTGACTTTATATGTTGCAATTATGACTTTATAACTCACAATTATGAGTTTATATCACAGTTATGACTATAACTCGCAATTGCAACTTTATATCATGTAGTTATGACTTTATAACTCACAATTATGACTTTAAATCAAAATTATGACTATAACTTGCAACTGCGACTTTATATCACAATTATGAGTATTACTTGCACAATTATTTCTTTATAACGCAACTGCAAATTTATATCATGCAATTATGACTTTATAACTTAATTGCCACTATACCTTGCAATTGCAATTTTATAACTCACAGTTGTGACTTTATAACATGCAATTGTGAGTTTATATCACGCAATCCTGACTATAACTTGCAATTGCGACGTTATATTACAACTATAAGTTGCAATTGTGACCTTATATCATGCAATTATTACTTTATAACACGCAATTGCAACTTTATATCATGCAACTCTGATTTTTACTTGCAAGCGCAACTTTATATCATGCAGTTGTCTTTACAACTCACAACTGCGCGTCTATATCACACAATTATGACTATAACTTGCAACTGCGATTTTATATCATAACTATGACTTTATAACTCACAACTGCGCGTTTATATCACACAATTATGACTATAACTTGCAACTGCGATTTTATATCACAACTATGACTTTATAACTCACAACTGTGAGTTTATATCACGCAATCCTGACTATAACTCGTAATTGCGACAACTCGTAATATCACAATTATGACTATACGTCACAATTATATCATGCAGTTACTTTACAACATGCATCTGCGATTTCATATCATGCAATTATGACATCATAACTCGCAACTGTGAGTTTATATCATGCAATTATGACTACAACATGCAATTGCGACTTTATAACATGCAATGAGTTTATGTCATGCAACTCTGATTTTTACTTGCAAGTGCAACTTTGTATCATGCAGCTGTCTTTACAACTCACAACTGCGCGTTTATATCACACAATTATGACTATAACTTGCAACTGTGACTTTATATCACAGCTATGTTTATATCATGCAATCCTGACTATAACTCATAATTGCGACAACTCGTAATATCACAATTATGACTATACGTCGCAATTATATCATGCAGTTACTTTATAACATGCATCTGCGATTTCATATCATGCAATTATGAGATCATAACTCGCAACTGTGAGTGTATATCATGCCTACAACATGCAATTGCGACTTTATACCATGCAATTATTACTATAACACGCAACTGTAACTACATAATGCAATTATGACTTTATAACTCACAATTGCGCGTTTATATCTTGCAACTGCGACTTTATATAACGCAATTATGTCCTTATAACTCGCAAGTATGAGTTTATATCATGCAATTATGACTATAATATGCAATTACAACTTCATATGATGCAATTATAACTATATAACTAACAATTACGAATTTCTATCATGCAATTACGACAGTAACACTCAATTACGACTTTACATCACACAATTATGACTATAACTTGCAAGTGCGACTTTATATCATAATTTTGACTTAATAACTCACAATTGTGACTTTATAACATGCAATTGTAAGTTTATATCACGCAAACCAGACTATAACTCAAAATTGCGACTTTATATCACAATTATGACTATAAGTTGCAATTGTTTGTCATGCAGTTACGACTATAACACGCAACTGCGACTTTATATGATGCAAATATAACTCACGATTATGAGTTTATATCACACAATTATGACTACAACTTACAACTGCAATTTTACATCATGCATTTATGACTTTATATCACACAATTCTGAGAAAAAGTTAGAATTGTGAGATATAAACTCAGAATTGTGTGCAAAAAAATGTCAGAATTGTGAGTTAGTGCCACATGATGATACAAAAATGATTCCCCTCATCCTAAGACAAGGTTAGTGTCATTTGCTTCACCTCCACGCTTCATTAATCTGAAGGCGTGTTTTAAGCGGTTCCTCCCGCTCATGAAAGTTTGATCAGATGGCAGCTGTACTCTGCATGCCTGAGGTGGCACGAGTCCTTGGACGGGTGTCAGATCCACGGGACACTATTGTTCTTCT
Organism: Labeo calbasu; assembly: GCA_019740295.1. NCBI lineage: Eukaryota > Metazoa > Chordata > Actinopteri > Cypriniformes > Cyprinidae > Labeo > Labeo calbasu. Next base: position 33,519 of record JAHKKF010535879.1, on the reverse strand, counting down.
CTCAGAGTGACCAGAGAGAAGCCAAGAACCAGCATCTACAGGATCTGATCTTCTCTCAAAGACTTTATTTTTTATGTCTAGATAACGTATTATATTATTCTTCATGAAATTTTTATAGATGAAAATATTATTATATTATTGTGTAGAAGTCAATCACATTGAAACTGTAAGTGGATTTTTTTTATATATAAATGTAAAAATATTTTTTCATTTTTATATTGTATATTTTTTACATTTATATTAATATGAAATATTTATACTAATTAAATTATGATTTTTTACAGTATAGAACCTGCACCTGAATGTGAATCTCATAAATTGAGGCCTTTAGTGAATACTACATTGAATTCTACCAACGTGCATCTGCACATTTACCAAAATCACATATTAATGAATGGAGGATGTGCACACAAACACTGTCCACCTGTCCAATTATTCTGCCATATGTCCTTTAATGTTGTCATGGTGACCATCCCCATGCAATCATTCAGCCAGCCGAGCGCCATGATGGAAATGAGCCGCGTGATTGGAGCAGCGGACTGAAGGGTGTGTTGAGAGGTCAAGAGGTCACATCTAGGGCAGCCCTGAGCCTCACAACAATAGCTGATGCATTAAAAACCTGCTGAGCAAAACCAAAATAAAAACACACCATCTGTTTAACTTGTCTGGCACTCAGAAGCGTTTCATGTATATTTCAAAGATTGCAGAACAGCTGCGCATTCGGCTGCGGTTCACCTGATGCTCAGAATCATTCCCTTCAATCTTTTTGTTTTCAGACGTTTGTTGTTGAAGTCGAGTTGAACCGAGCTCATATGAGCTGTGGAACAGGTGCTGAAATGATTACTGAACATCAGCAGATACGTCATAATCGAAGAATCTGTCAGAGCGTCCAGCAAATATATGGAAAAACTCCTTCGGTGGAGACAGAATTAGGTCAAAGTGAACCTGAGCAGGGAAGATCTCATTACCTCACATACTAACTACCACACCAGGAACATCGCTTCTGCGCTCAGCACAATCAGACGGCAAACACAAACCATTTATTTCTGGCTCGGCCGCACACCAGCCATTAAGAAGTCACGCGGTGCGTGAGATGTTCCGAGAAACTCTGCGGAGACGTCAAACATACGGTTGTTTTGTCATTCAGGATGTCAACATGCAAACGTATGTGTCTGTCTTGTATATACAGGCCCCATTTTGGGGGGTCATTATATAAACCACAATATTAAACAAGCACTTAGTGAGCGACATAGTGTAAAACAACTTAAATCACACTCTGTGTAGAGATGGCATATTACACGTAGTTTCATATCCAAACTGCATTTGCACCTCATCCATTTTTGGATGAACTGATGTAAAGGGAGGATTTGCGTTGTTAGCTGCTAATGCTAATTCCGTCGTGCGATGTTTTGATTATGTTGAATAGAGATGACCGAGCGATCTTTCCCTCCCAAAAACAGTGCGTATTGTAACCGACGCCGCAGGTTTTCTCACAGATATCATTTGCGGCGAGCGCTTCTTACCGCACAAACCATCAGAGACCTTGAAAATAAGAGGACGTAACCAAAGAAATCAGATATTGACATTAGATGTTAGTACAAGCTCAAATTTAGCCAGTGCATGTGCACCATTTTGAGTGAAAGGGCTCCTTTTTCACAAACATGTGTGTTTATCAAGGAGCTATTGTATTTCACTCACCAAGCAAGACCGAACTGCTGGCAAACTAAAATGAAAATCAACAGCATCCATTTTCAGTGAAATGGAGAAGATCCTGCCATCAGAAAAGGTCAGCATTAGTGTGCGAAGCAACAAACACGTGCACCGGCACACACACGCTGCTATTTTTACTGATTATTACTCTCACACTGTCATCTTTACAGTCAGTCCCGTTTAGTGCAACTCAGGCTCACTGGAAAAACATGCCTGTGCATTTCTGCAAAACGACATTTCGCTTGCAGGTTTTGCAACACTTTCAAAGTGAAATGTCCAGTGAATGTAGTTTGATCTGAAACTGAATGAATGTGAATCTGGCAACATTTTTTTTTACTGCACGTCGGTTGTTGTTCTTATTGCAACAGTTCAGAATTGAAATGCACTTAAAGTTGTAGTGCATTTGACCATAAATCTAACTGATAGTGTTAACAAAAGCAAATGTGAGTTAAAAACACATTTGCTGAAGCAAATGTCATTTTATCTTGCTTCTACAAGTCTCTGAGCTCTTTTATCATGACTCGTGTTTGACAGACTTGTACGTCAGCACTTCACATCATAAGTGCAATGCTGTACCGGGTGCGCTACCAAGCAAGTTTACTACATCAGAAAAGACAAAGATATGAGCTGTTTATGAAATGCAAACATCAAAATATGTTAGTTTACAAATCATGCACTATGGTAAAAGTGTTTTGAGTTCATAACATAGCATTGTGCAAGAAATCACTTAATTACTTACCAAAATAAGAGGATTCGTACAAAATGCATGTTATTTTTTATTTAGTATTGACCTGAATAAGATAAAAGATAAAAGACGTTTACATATAGTCCACAAGAGAATTCATAAAAATTACCCCATTTAAAAGTTTACGTACGCTTGATTCTTTATACAGTGTTGTACCCGAATGACCTACAGCTGTGTTTTTTTGTGTAGTGATAGTTGTTCACGAGTCTCTTGTTTGTGCTGAACAGCTAAACTGCCCGCTGTTCTTCAGAAAAATCCTTCAGGTCCCATACATTTTTTGGTTTTTCAGCATTTTTGTGTATTTGAACCCTTTCCAACAACAACTGTATGATTTTGGGATCCATCCTTTCACACTGAGGACAACTGAGGAACTCATATGCAACTATTACAGAAGGTTCAAACACTCACTGATGCTCCAGAAGGAAACACGATGCATTAAGAGCCGGGGGGTGAAAACTTTTGGAAAGACCAGGGTAAATTTTCCTTATTTTGTCTTCTGGAAAACATGTAAGTATCTATTGTAGCTTCTGAAGAGCAGTACTAAATGAAAAAATATGATATTTAGGCAAAATAAGAAAAACTGTACACATCTTCATTCTGTTCAAAAGTTTTCACCCCCCAGCTCTTAATGCATCGGTTTTTTTTCTTCTGAAGCATCAGTGAGTGTTTGAACCTTCTGTAATAGTTGCAAATTAGTCCCTCAGTTGTCCTCAGTGTGAAAAGATGGATCTCAAAATCATACAGTCATTGTTGGAAAGGGTTCAAATACACAAAAAAGCTAAAAAAACCAAAGAATTAGTGGGACCTGAAGGATTTTTCTGAAGAACAGGAGGCAGTTTAACTGTTCAGGACAAACAAGGGACTCATGAACAACTATCACTAAACAAAAAACACAGCTGTGGATCATTCAGGTAACAACACAGTATTTAGAATCATTTTTATAAATTCAACTATAATTTTCTTGTGGACTATATGTAAATGTCTTTTATGTGAAATATCTTATTCAGGTCAGTACTAAATAAAAAAACAAAATGCATTTTGTATGATCCCTCTTATTTTGGTAAAATAACTAACATTTTGCAGATTCTGCAAAGTGTATGTAAACTTTTGACTTCAACTGTACATCCGGCCATAGGGTCAGAAAAATAAACTGAATTCAAATGGGGAAAGTTCTTTTTTTTCTCGACCCAATTAGCAGACATTTTCTTTTGCTTTAAGCTTTAAACTTAATTCATTTTGATACTTTTTTTTTTAAATTTCACTCTTGATTTAAGAAAGTTATTTGCACTGCAAAACAAGACAAACACACTTAGTGAGAAGATCATTGCTTTGCGGTGCAATGTCTGCTATGTTTACGGATGGCATCAGACTGGAGTTTGGAGTTGATTTTGTACTGCACTCTGCATAATGTATGACACATGCAGGCGAAAACCAGCCCAAGTTATGAAGCCGTATGACGTTTCACCTCATCGAAAGCACTGAAAACTATATATTTGCTCTGCCAAAGACTGCAAATCAATATCTACCCAGCCTCGCCTGGACATCCGATCAATACTCGCTCAGCAGATGACTGGATGTGAAAAAGTAAATATGCTAAAGCAGTATGTTTTCAAGGTTGGTTTTCTCCGGCGTATCCCATGCAGCCCCTCCAGCCGGTCTCACCATGGGAGAAGGAAGCACGTCCAGCCCCACCATCAAGGCGTTAATTGAGCAAAGCTGCAGGCTGGAGACTCCATGTGCATTTGTTTGTGTGTTTATCTCTCACCGACAACACGTCAGTGCTCCCTACAGGCCAGCGCCAAATCATGGCTGATCAACAACAACATCATAGACCTCAAAGTCCAGACTGAAGCACTGACACAACAGGAAAACAGCTGAAGGTTCCTAAGACGTCTCTGAAAAACACGCTTCAAAATGACATTTATTCTCATTACCTATAATCTCACCTATATTCATGCATAATTGAAGATTGTGTTTTTTTGATCTAATAGCAATTATTTGAGATAATCAGTTTAAATCACATTTCGCCATCCAATTAACAGAAATGATATTGTGGTTATCCTTTGTTATAAAAAACTAATATATACATATTTTAGATATAGTTTATATATGTTAAAATATTTTATATATATTTTTTATTAGTTATAAATATATTTTACAATTTTTCAGAATTTATAAATATATAAATATTATACATTTTTACAGCATTAAAATAACCACATGGGCATATTTTTATTACACATTTGATGTATGAATCTATATAAAAAATTATAATAATGTATTAGGCTTTCATTGTAATTGACATGAATAATACAGAATAAAATGTTCCTTTTTTTATGAATATTCTTACATATATTTAGGCCTGTTGTAATTGTTGATTGATCTGATCATGGTTATTTGATGTAATTGCAATTATGTTGCAAAGTAACTAACATATAAATAATTTATATATTTAATATACATATTAAAATATTTAATATTAGGTTATAAATATTTCCTACATATATGTTATAATATTTTATGCTATATAAATAGTATACATTTTTACAGCATTAAAATAAATCACATGGGCCTATTTTTATTATACATTTTATAATTATATATGAATCTATATTTTAAAAAAAAATTTAATAACAAAGTGGTCAATAAATTTCAATCACATTCTGTCTTCCAAATAGGACAATTATATATTATATTATATTGTATTATATTATATGGTAGTTATAATATTATTAATACCTAATATATAACTATTTTATATATAATTAATATATATGTTAAAATACTTTATATTAGTTATAAATATTTTATAAATATATTTTATAATTTATAACTATATAAATATACATTTTTACAGCATTAAAATAAACAACATGGGCCTATTTTTATTATACATTGTATAATTATATATGAATCTATATTTAAAAATATTATAATGTATTAGGCTTACATTGTAAGTGACACAAATAATACAAAATACATTTTTCCTTTTTTATGAATTATATTATATTATAGACATTAATGATATAAATATTAATTTTTCGCATTAAAGAAAATCATATGGGCCTACTTTTATTATAAATGTGCTTATATTAATATATACGATTCTAAGTAAAATAAAAAGAAAATATGCTTACACCAAGTCACATAAAAAAAAAAAGTTAAATGCAATTATTTGTCTGACAATTAACTATCGAAACAGGCTTAGCAACATAATGAATATTGTTGGTTCTTTGATTAATTGCTTTTGTTCCTCTTCTGTAACTCCCTCTGGATTGAAGTGCCTGCTAAATGTATAAATGTATACATCAAACATGCATTTTTTGTGGAACACAAAAGATATTCTCAAAATAGGAATTTAATGAAAGTCAATGGGGTCCAAATCACACTGGCATCCAAAATATTTTCTGTTGCATTGTATAGAAGAAAGTCAGTCATGCTGGTTTAAAACATTTTTATTTTTGGGTGAAATATGTCTCTGATGTTTATGTTAGAGACTGACAGTTATTCAAAGACAAACATGCTGCAGTTGCTATAAAAAGCACTCGCTACATCTGAATGGTCATCAATGGAGAAACTTGTTTTTGTCCCCATAACGGTGTAGTTCTGACATCTAAGAGCAGGTTTGGCTGCACCATGTTAATCAGATGAGCCTCTGGCCACAGCTATGGTAATGTGTGGACTCCAGCAATGTATTCACAGCTATTTTTGAGCGTTCGGCGCAGGACGAGCGAGCACACGGGGTCCCGACCCGCGGGTACAGATGCTTGAGTTTGCCAGTCGTGACACAGCTAGGCCCGTATGAAGCACATGGCTTGTTTATGCGTGTTTTTTGGAGTTGAGTCTGTGGTCCGGTCTGCTACGGGCTATTGAATCATCTCTGAACTCCAGAGAGCATCTCGCTCTAGAGAAGGCCGTGACTCAGTCTCCTCCAGCTGTCAAAATACACATCAAACTGGCTCCCAAAGCACGGACAAAACTCTGCAGAACTTCTGCAGCCAACGGGAAAAAGAGTGACGGCGATTCTGTTGCCAACTTCCCAGATCTCAAGTGGAAAGGTCCAGATTTAGTTGCCGTGCACACATTGAGGTCAGCGGAGACTGAAAGCAAACAGGCCACTGAGCCTCATCTGACCGACCGCTGAATCTGATGGACGATATACTTACATTTGCTTCAGTTCGTTCTCACCACTAATTCTAGACAACTGTGGATTACAAACAAATTTAAACTGCAAATCTGCACTGAACTGAGTTCAGTGTACTTGCAACTTGTTGACTTAAATGGTATATTTACTCAATCTGAACACTGAATTCAACAAAATCAACTAAAAATCTGATTATACCAGGCCTGGTAAAAGATTTTTTCTTTTTTTTTTTAAATAAAAATAGTAAGAAAGGTGTTTGGCTTTTTTACTGTAAGGCTGTAAGGCGGGACTTTGTTTCCTCTGTCAGAAAAGTGATTGGCTCTTTTACTGTAAGGTGGGAATTTCTTTTCAGAAAGACGATTGGCTCTTTTACTGTATAGCGGGACTTTATTTTCTCTATCAGAAACCTGACACTGACACTTTTACTGTAAGAAAGTTGATTGGCTCTTTCACTGTAAGGCGGGACTTACTTTCTTTTCAAAAAGGTAATTGGCTCTTTTTACTGTAAGGCGGGACTTTCTTTTCTCTGTAAGAAAGGTGATTGGCTTTTTTACTGTAAGGCTGTAAGGCGGGACTTTGTTTTCTCTGTCAGAAAAGTGATTGGCTCTTTTACTGTAAGGCGGGACTTTGTTTTCTCTTTCAGAAAGGTTATTGGTTCTTTCACTGTAAGGCAGGACTTTCTTTTTAGAAAAACGATTGGCTTTTTTACTGTAAGGCAGGACTTTCTTTTCTCTGTAAGAAAGGTGATTGGCTCTTTTTACTGTAAGGCGGGACTTTCTTTTCTCTGTAAGAAAGGTGATTGGCTTTTTTACTGTAAGGCTGTAAGGCGAGACTTTGTTTTCTCTGTCAGAAAAGTGATTGGCTCTTTTACTGTAAGGCGGGACTTTCTTTTTAGAAAAACGACTGGCTTTTTTACTGTAAGGTGGGACTTTCTATTCTCTGTAAGAAAGGTGATTGGCTCTTTCACTGAAGGCGGGACTTTCTTTTCAAAAAGGTAATTGGCCCTTTTTTCTGTAAGACGGGACTTTGTTTTCTCTATCAGAAAGGTGATTGGCTCTTTCACTGAAGGCGGGACTTCCTTTTCTCTGTAAGAAGGGTGATTGGCTCTTTCACTGTAAGGAGGGACTTTCTTTTCAAAAAGGTAATTGGCTCTTTTACTGTAAGACGGGACTTTATTTTCTCTATCAGAAAGGTGATTGGCCTTTTTCACTGTAAGGCGGGACTTTCTTTTCAGAAAAACGACTGGCTCTTTTACTGTAAAGCGGGACTTTGTTTTTTGTATCAGAAAGATGACTGGCTCTTTTAGCTGAGACTGTACCGTCTCTGCTCCATTCAGCATGTTATTGTTTACAGTGTGTTGCCGAGCAGCCGTTGTTTAACAGAAGTGCACATTGTGTTCTTTGAGAACAAGCAGTTCACCGACTGTAGATTCACCTTACGTTGATAGATGGATCCGTGGACCTTTTTTGATGTGCTCTGATACGTTTGGTCGGCGACGTGAGCACAAGATCATCGCTCATGTGACGTACCATTTGAAGCTCTCGCTGGCGAGGAGGCGGCAGATCTTTGACCAGACAGAAGTGATGGACGGCCACAGCGAGCACGGGTGGACGCGTCAGCGGGTGTTATATCCCGTTTCCAGATATAACTCTCCCTCATTAAGCTCTCCTATCATGCTCACTGGAGTGCTGCTGTCGCTGGCACAGAGCCAAGATGGCGGCTTCCACAAATCCCAACATTTCAGCACTAGCTCAGTTCACCGGGTAAATGATGAAGCCACACTACGGCAGATTTCATTTGCAGTCTAGCTGTGTCCATAAACACCCTACAGGAGATGAACTTAAAAAGTAGAACTGTCAGAAGGCAGAAATGCGCGTGTGTTTTGATCCTCCGAGCACTTGCCTTGTTTGAGAGCAGCATGTGGGTAGTTATTGCATTATATACACGAATGGAAAAATTACGATGTTTATTTTTCTGAAAGATGTGTCTTCTGCTCACCAAGGCTGCATTTATTTGATACAGTAAAAAATACAGTAAAAATTATGAAATATTATTCTAATTTAAAGCAGCTGTTTTCTATGTAAATATATTGTAAAATGCATTTTATTCCTGTGATCAAAGCTGAATTTTCAGCATCATTATTCCAGTCCTCAGGGTCACATGATCCTTCAGAAATCATTCTAATGTGCTGATATTATATTTGACAGTCTGAGACAGGTGAAAATGAATGTATTCTCTCTCTCTCTGTCAGTCTCACAGGTGTTTCTGCTGGAGTCGGGCTAATTTAGGCACTTCTTTATTAGAGCTCAAGCGGTCTGAAGGGGCTCGAAAGTGAACGAACGGCTGGACGCACACATTCCCCTTTGATCCAGTATGGCAGATGTGAAGAACTAACATCTATAACAACTAACAGGACAAAAGAGGCCTGATGTTAGCCTTAGCATGGTCTCTCCGCTGCTGCTAACAAATATACAAAATCAATCTTGGAACAACACACGCGATCCAAAATAGAATTCGCTGCTGTCTGCAATATCCTGATAAGAGATTTGATAGCATAAATATTTATAAAGAGCCAAAGGAAATGAAAATGAATTTGCATTCTGCTTTGTTATCATATGACGTGCTGTTATAAAACTGCAGCTTATGAATACAATTCTCCGCACTAGAGAAATTGTAGACTGACATTTTTTATAATTGGATGGTTAAGAAGAAATATGAAAAGTTAATAAAAAGTTACGCACTTTGATGTGATGTGCTATACTCTATCTCAAACTTTTCTTCTATATATTGAATAATAATAATAATAATACTATACTATTATTACTAAATACTAATTATGTTTTACAAGTAAAAAAATTAACTGATATTCCTAAGTTGCATGTACATAATAATAATAATAATAATAATAATAATAATAATAATAATAATAATAATAATAATTTACAGGTATAAACATTCAATGACTTAAAAGGTGCATGTATATAATAACATAATAATAATGATTTACAAGGATAAATATTTAGTGATGGTATTATTAAGTGCATGCACAATAATAATAATAATAATAACTTTTTTTATTCAAGTAAAATATTCACTTAAGTTGCATGCACATATATTAATATTATTATTGTTATTATTATTATTAATATACACACAATGACTTAAAAAGGTGCATACACAATACAAATAATGATTTACAAGGATAAATATTTAGTGATGGTGTTATTAGGTACATGCATAATTATAATATTTTTTCAAAGTAAAATATTTAATATATCATAGGTTGCATGCACATAATAATAATAATAATAATAATAATAATAATAATAATAATAATAAATACTATTAATTTTTACAAGTACAAAACTCACTGACAAAAGTTGCATGCACATAATAATAACAATAATAAGAATAATAATTTACAGGTATAAACATTCAATGACTTAAAAGGTGCATTCACATAATAATAATATTAATAATAATAATAATAATGATTTACAAGGATAAATATTTAGTGATGGTATTATTAGGTACATGCATAATAATAATAAAACAAAAACAAAAATTTAGCGATTATTAGGTGCATGTAATAATAACAATAATAATAATAATATAATTCTATACATTTTTACAAGTAAAAATATTTATTGACATCATAAGTCATGCACATAATAATAATAATAATAATTATTATTAATTCAATTCAATTCATTCAATTTAAATTTATTTGTATAGCACTTTATAAAAATTTTTATTAAATACATATTGTTGCACAGCAACTTTAGACCAAATTAAAGTTTTTACAATATATTATTATTATTAATAATAATAAAAGGTGCACGCACATAATAATGTTTTACAAGGACAAATATTTAGTGATGTATAATTAGGTGCATGCAAAATAATAATAATAATACTATGACTTTTTAAAAGTAAAATATTGCATGCACATAATAGTAATAATAATAATAATAATAATAATAATAATAATAATAATAATAATAATAATATAATTATTATTTACAACATTTATAAACATTCAATGCCTTAAAAGGTACATGCACATAATAATAATATTTTTTTTAAAGTAAAAATATTCAGTGACATCATACATTGCATGCACATAATACTAATAATAATAATATGCATGTAGCATGACTTGAGCAACTCCATGGTATATTTTTACTTTTAAACTTCTATTGTCATACAAGATCTTTCAGAACTAGTGAATGCAAAAAGTTACAATTAATTTAAAATTATTTAAACATTATGTAAAATGTAAAAGACACTGTAACCAGTTGTAAGACCTAAAATATGTCACTTCCCTATACATTCATATTTTGATACAAGTCTGCAAATTTCTGCAAAATAGAAGAAGAACTGTTCACCCTAACAGCTGCGAAGATGTAATTCCTGCACCATAAGGCTAATTACACTCAATCTCTCATGGCCAATTATACTGTCAACTTTGGTTTTATACATTAACTGCAAATAAAGCCTGTGGAAAAGTAAAATGCCAGCAGGGAAGTGTTTACAGACAGGTTTGTGCTGCCGGGACGCTGCATTATGTAACATCTAAATCCTAATAATGCAAATGTCACCGGGCTCATTCACAGGCCGAAACGCTCCAAATGATGAAAACTCAGTCCAATATAAATCTGCCAGAGCTCTAAGACACCCGAATCTGGGGGCTTATTTGTTTGGCGCAAGGAAATGAAATGAAATTTCTGAATATGACACATGTGTGGTTTTGTAAAGCGAACGACGCAGTCGGTACATCTCTTAACTGTCCAAATATAGAAAGTCTTCACACCTCACAAAAGCGTCCAGGAGCCCCAGGCATCCTCACTGCGTCGGGCAATTACGCTCCCTAAGCCCTGGGAAACCTCCCTGGATACACCAGCTGGACGGGTTACATAAGAGACGGAGGGCTGGATGTGAATGTTTGATGAGCTCCACACATCTCACCTGATCACCCCGTCCCAGAGAAGCTCTTCACTGTGTGGGCTGCAGTGATTTCTGCTGGGGAGACAGACATTGTGAGACATCTCATAAGGACTCAGTTTTCATCTGAGCTCCCCTCATTGTTATTGGATGCCTGTGTGCTGATTCAGAAGTTCAATAGTGTGTTGTGTCAGAACATGTACTGTGTGTACCAGCGGCAGCCAATCACAAACGGGGGAGGAGCAGCTCCTTCCTCACTGAATGTCATTTCAAAGGCAGTAAAGGAGCGGCGCGCCGACGCCCTCCGGTGGACGAAACCACACCTGCACTGACAAACATCAGATACATTGTATACACTAAAAAGTATTTAGACATTTAAAGGGATAGTTCATCCAAAAATCTAAATTCCGTCATTAATTGACTATTTAGTCAATGTTCTAGGCACCTTTCTGAACCTTGAACGTGGTGGGACCCCTGCTGTCAGAAGGGTCAGAAAGCTCTTGGATTTCAAAAATATCTTAATTTGTGTTTTGAAGGTCTTACGGGTTTGGAACAACATGACGGTGAGTAATTAATAACAGAATTTTTATTTTTGGGTGAACTGTCCCTTTAAGGTAAGACGCTACAGGCGAAACCGTTGCTTTTTCATCTAATTTTTGGTCTGTTTTGCTCCCATAGCATGTTTTCTTTCAAACTAGTGGGAAGAAAACATCCAAAGTACACATTTAAGTGTTTGTTATTGCACTTTACCTATTTTCTCCTGTAGATTTCAATTCCAATCCGTATCTTTAAAGGCAGTGAGTTTGTTTAGACTTCAGAAGCACTTTCATCCATCATATACAAGATATAATAAAGTTTTTTTTTTAAAAATGTTTCATACCTAAAACAAGGTCAAAATGTTTCAATTTTTTTTTTACTCTCTGTTGACAGTATTTTCTGATTCATAAAGTGACAGAAAGAAAAACCCCAAATCCTCTCTAATATGTCAACAAAATCAAACAAAACTGGATTCTGGAAATATATGCAGATTAGTGCGTTTTGATTAAATAATACCTCATCTGCATATTTATATTTCAAGAATAAATATTTAGGGATTATTATTAGGTGCATGCAATAATAATAATAATAATAATAATAATAATAATAATAATAATAATAATAATAATAATAATAATAATTTAATAAACATACACTACCGTTCAGAAGTTTGGGGTCAGTACATTTTTACTGTTTCTTTTTTTTTTTTTTTTTTAAGAAATTAATACTTTTATTCACCAAGGATGTATTAAGTTAATAATTAA
>JAHKKF010535879.1:0-20625 GCA_019740295.1 Labeo calbasu | reverse complement strand
ATTTGCATTTAAAGGAACAACCCCTTAGAATGAGATGATTTTTGCAGAGCTGATTTTGGCAAGGTAAAAAGGGTGTTGTTTTACAAAACCATTGAGAATTTTTAATCAAAGTATATTAGAGACTTTTCATTAAGACCCTAAAGAATCATATCAACTTGTGGAAAATGGGCATCGGATGACCCCTTTAACAATTTCAAATGCTGTCACTGGGGTAGGACACTTTTAAAAAGAACTTGCAGCACTATGTACCATTTAGGAACTGGTAGCTACACTTTATGTAATACAGTATGAGCTTTCAAGGTTATCTGTTTTATCTGTATCTTGTTGGCTAAGTTAAAAAAAAGAGTGTGGACTAGCAAATAGCTGAGGTGTGGCCGAAGAGCACTTTTGTTTTGGTCTGAGATACGGAGCTCCTGTGCGACATCTAGTGTTTGAAAAAGCCATATACAGCACCTTTAAGATGGATTGCTTTAATATAATGGTTAAAGTACATAATGATAGACAAACTCAGCAGAATAGGTTATAATAAAAACAATAACAAACAACAAGAAAACTAAAAAATGTATATCAATTAGAAAAATCTGCCATTTGGATGAAAAAATACAACCATTAGTCATTTTGCAAACACAGATGTCTAATGCACTCCACACTGTAGTCTTTTGAATAAGCACAAAGCAAATACAGAATATGAATTTTATTATAAACATTTCACTTCATCTGAACACAATCATCTAATCTTTCAGAATGTGGAGAACATTTCTTCAGTTCTGTGACACACAGACTTTCTCCATGTGCCATCTAAAAAAATAAAATTGCATCATCAGACAAATATTAGAACCAAATATATTTCTATGTCACATCATGTACATTTTGGGTATGTGGGATAAAAATGTTCACAGTTTTTGTAGTTATATTGCACAAAGACTTGAAATGTTTTATTGCTGCATAATGTACTTCTTCAAGTTAGGAAGTTAGTAAGGAATCTTGATTACTGATCAATTAAAATACTGATGTGTCCTCCACAGTTTGTATGGCCACAGTTTCTGTCAAACACAGAAAAAGAACAAGCGCAATATAGGTTTTGTTTTGTTTTCTAGAAGGAAAGCCTTCATATTGATTATTGGTTGAGTTTTAAAGGTTGTGCCTTGATTGCAATACCAAATTAAAATGTTGAATATATTTTTCTTAGTGTATGTGGCCATTGTGCAAGTTTTGTTTTGTTGTATCTTGAGAAATTCTTATTCTTAACTTATTCTGTAGAAATTTAGTTTGTATCTTCCCTTTTCTTCTCACACATTTCAGCTGGCTAAGAGCTGTCACTCGGGCGGGACCCTTTTAAAGTACTTGTAGGCTACCATTTAGGTAGTAATATGCATGTTCAAGTACTAATGAACCCTTTAGGGGTAAAAAGGTTACAAGATGTACCTTTTGGGCTGTACCTTAGGCTGTCTCTTTGAGATATAAAAAATCTGTATATTTTACAAATCCTTTTTGTAAAGTTTTGATATGTCTGAATTTAAATTAATATCTGTTTTACTTTTATCTGTATGTTTTTTACTAAGTTTAAGGCAAGTAGTGGAGGGAGGAGGTGTGGCCGAATATCACGTTTGTTTTGGTGTGAGATGCGGAGCTCCCGTGCGACATCTAGTGGTTAAAACCGTATAAAGCACCTGTAAGTTTGATTTAATAAAACAGTTAAGATGCATGATGATTGAAAAACTCAGCAGAATAGGATCTAATGACCAGGAGATTGGGAAAAAAACACGTGACAAAACACAAGAAAACTCAAAATGATTTAATAGGAATTAGAAAAATGAGCAATTTTGATTACAAAAATTACATTTGAAGAAAAAATGCATTACAGACATTAGTAATTTAGCAAACACAGATGTATAATAGTTTTCATACAGATCCTTTAAATCTCTCTTAAATAAAAGTCTGTTGAATAAGCATAAAGCAAATACAGAATATACATTTATCAACACTTTTATTATCATCAGATGCTTCAGAAAATTCCTCTAATTCTTTGATAGACAAAAACGGTCCACATGCAATCTGAAATAATAAAAATAAAAATATTAACAAATGTTGTAGTCACAAAGACTTGAATAATATATTATAAAGGATTTCAAGTTTAGATGTTACTAAAGAATCTTGATCATTAAAATACTAACATTTTCTCCTCAGTGCCAGTTTGTGTGATCATAATTTCTGTTAAACAGAGAAAAAAAAATAACTAACTCATTAGGTTTTGTGTTATTATCAAAAGCAAAGCCTTCATATTATTGATTATGGATTGAGCTTTACCACGTTTTGCCTTGGTTACGGTGAGTTGAACAGGAACCTGCAGATCTCCTACAAAAGACCAATACCTTTATACCATAAACCTACATTAATAATTTAGAAAATGTAATTATAGCTGAAATAGTTGTTCATTGTAAATCGTTTCAAGAATGACAAACGCGAGTGTAAAAAATTATGAGAGTAAATCCACTAAATATGTCATTGTTAGGATTGACAGTAATAACCAAATGAAAAACAGAGCTGTGAATTAAATGATTCAGACTAAATTCCAAGTAAGAAAACTACAGCAGAAACAAGTTTGTGTTGGTTGAATATAGGCTATTTAATAGCTTTTACAAATCAAGATAAAACTTAAAAGATGTAGTTACGTAAAAAGATGTAGTAGATGTAAATATAAAATATTTAAAATTTATATTGATTCATATTGAATGCATTATTTAATTCTTATACCATTAATATTCAACTTATTTAATTTGTAGTGAACTACATATAACTTTTTAAATAATTCACCCTTGTTCGTGTCTGAGCTTATTTATTTATTTGTTTGTTTTATTGACTTTCTGCACTTGCTATACAATATACTTAAGTCTAAAAGAGTTAAAACGGCAGCTGCAGCCAATGAGTGATCCTCTACTGCCATCTTCTTCTGCCATTTTTTTCTGTCTTTATGAATGAAAAGTGAATCTTTGAAGTGAACTTTACTGCACAGCTGCACATTGATTTTATACAATGGTAGTTCAGTGAACAAGAAGTTAAAATTAACTGATTAATTGATACATTTTACACACAATAATGACAAAAATGGCTCCAATCAAAGCCACAGCAGAGCTATTGTGTGTCTCTGAGCAACACAGTATTTTTTCATTATCCATTCATAAAGATAGCGCCTCTTTTATGAATAAATTAGCTGTTTGAACAATCGGTTGAACGAATGACTAAATGGTTCACTCATTAAAACAGTCCTTTGCCGCCACCTTTCATATTTCATATTTAAAAGGAATCTTTGCATTTTTCCCAACATGTCTTAATTGTATGTTCAAAAATATTTAAAACATTAATCTTATAAAATTATTTATGCATTTGCAATTTTGTGGTGTTCATGCATTTATGGCACCTGTGTAAATACATCTAATGCCACTTTAGATGCAGCTTCTGTGTTTCCTGCAGTGGAAAGATGGAGTTTGTTGATATTGATTTCATTTGAATAATGACAATTCTACAGTTTCTTATTATTCTAACTGAATTAATTGAAACAATGTAAGAATCTGATCTGAAAGATGACAAGGCTAGGGGAAAAATGTCATATCATTAAACATAGTGGGAAATGACATCTGTTTTGTTGAGATAATATACAAAATATTGAGAGTTGTATAAGTGAGAGAACATCTGTAACTTAGTCCAGATTGGGGTAATTGTAATGTCTAATAATTTCTTAAAAATTACATAGTTTAATAATTACATAATTGTTTTTTTGCATTGAAAAAAGTATAGCTTTTTATGCTGTCAAGTATAGTTCTTAGAAAGAATCAGCAGGCCACAGGTACGTACAAAAAAATTCAACCAAGAAAATTGCTGCATCTCTAATGACCTCTGCTATAAGCACCTTTGCATATACTAATGTGTACTTTCTGTCAGTGTCTGTGTCATAGATGCTATCAGAAATTGAAAACATTTCTAGCATTATGTGATGTATTTAGTCTCTTTTACCTGGCTTTGGTTCAGTCACAGTGAGAACAGGAACCTGTGGCTCTTCTAGAGAGACATCAGGGACTGAACACAGAAACATAATTGTAAATTTGTTTTCTGAATGAGTTTTACCAGTGACCGTAAGTTTTCATGCATTGAGAATGTCATCATTTTAATGTCTAAACTGCTTTGTGATCTTACCTCTTTTGGGTTTAGTGACCGTGAGTTGCACAGGAACTTGCAGATCTCCTACAGCACAGCAGTACCAGCCAGAATCAGTCAGTCTCAGTCCAGTCATCAGCACAGTGAAGGATCTTCTCCCATCATCACTGATCTGGACTGATGGATTCTGGGATGTGTCAGTCCTCCCCACTGTGTAACAGCTCTGATCTTTATATCTGCACCACTGCTTGACTTTATTCTGATATCCAGAACTGTAGAGACACTGAACACTGATATCACCACCTTCATGTCCAGATACACTGCTGCTCACCACAGACACATCAGGAACTTAAAATGATAAAGAAAAACAATATAAATAAAAATAATATTTTTAGTAAATTTGCTTATTATTGTCCAAGAAATGCAAATATGTACATTATCTTGTCACTGTAAAGTGTTTACTATTCAACAGTTCTATTTTTAAACAATTTCAGAATCGAACAATATGACTATAATGTTTCTGAGGTGTTTTATAGCACCACTGCCATACAAGTTTGGAAATATTGGAAATATTTCTGTTTAAAACCATGAAGGCAAGCCAATGGATATCACGCAAGCAATGTACAAACTTTGTGCAAGAGTTATGCTGGTGAACGTCTTAACCTTATTCAATTTACTATAGTGAGAAAGTGAAAGTAAAAAAAAAAAACTGACCAAGCTTTGTTTTATTTGCGCATATTCTCTCAGGGATAACGAGAAACTAATCTTTATAACACATCATATAACGTCATATAAGGTGCTGTATAACACATTAAAGGATAGGTTCTATATACAGTGTTTTCACGCCACGTCATCAAGCGCCCATATTGCCGACACTGAACGTAAACAATGCCACTGAACCGAATGAAACTTGCATATTTTGCTGATTATTGCTGCTGAAAATGGTCAATTATTGTCATATTTTGGGATGTACTAATCGGTCAGACCGGGGAAACATTTGGAGTACTATAGACTGCCAAAAGTTTTAATAAATCAAAAAGAAGAGTGCAAAAAACTGTCTAAGGAACAAAAGGCATTTGTAGTTGTGCAAACTGAACCAGGAATTCCAGGGCAAGAATCTTGACAACATTCATGTTTGTTCTTATCATTTCCAGTTCGGTAGGTGAAATATTAGGCTAATATCTTAATTATTACTGCTCGTATATATCTTTCCCACCTATTAACTTGCACTCTTTCCTGCTTGCTAAGTCCTTCCACCCATTTTTTCCATAGTTTAGACAGAAATTAGCAGAACAACGTATTCAGTAGTACAATTACCGTGCAAACCATGCTGTTGTTTACATGCATCTCCAGTATGGCCATGCATACGGGTATCTGACCAAACTATGACATAAGTGCAAACAAGCCAGTGAACCACTTTTAGTGCTATTTAGCACCTTTTTTTTTAGAGTGCAGAACATTGTAGCATGCTAAATGATTTAAGCAGCTAAACTCAAAATAGCACAGTAGCCTACTCTTCTGTTTCTTTTTGCCAGTACACAATAGTCCTCTTCTACTTCCTATTTCTTTACTGTTTTTGTTTCCTTGTTGTTCTTCTGTTGTCAAAAATGGTAATACTGTGTTGTGCTTTGTCAAATGAAACTTCATTACATGCGCCTCTGCTTTTCATTAGTTACTGTCGTGTCATGTCAGTGAAATTTCAGTTTTTCTTTATTTGGGTGTACAGAAATAAATATGTTACACATATCCCAGCATTACGCAGAGCTACGCTATTTTATTTCTCAAAAAAAAGGGTGCAATTTGGAAAGACATTCTTACCTGATTGTACCGTCAGATATAAATAATAACCGGCATCTAGGATGATAATGTCACCGAGCTCCACAGCACACCAGTAACATCCAGAGTCTGAGGTCTGCAGATTCTCCCATCGCACTGTAAAAATACTCTGGGCTGGATAATCAGTGAGGGAATATTTTCCTGTCTCATTTGCATATTTCAGTATTTTGCAAGTAATCCATTCCGACCCCTTACACCAGTATTTACGTTTTTCTTTGTGTTTTTTATCATATAGACATGGAATAATGCCAGGTGATCCAGATTTCACTCCTATATTCAGTACATTGTTTTCAGAACCGTCTGTAGAAAAGATTAAGTGTAGAGGGAAAATGTAAACATGCATAAACTGCACATTATAGAAAAGTAGCCATACTGAAGAATTACTAGCTTAAAGAATTTAAGTTAAACAAGTTTTAACAATTTAAGTTGAAAAAGATCATACAATAGTTTAATAATATTAATTAGAGAGAATTTTAATTGTTCACCTGAGATGTGAAGTAAAATCCCAGAGAGAATCAGAGGGTAAATCATGTCTACAGTGGAGTGCATGTGCATGAGAGGAGCGGCTCACTTCTTGCAGTGTCTCTATTTCCTCCTGTTTCAGAGGAAGAGCAGAAATATCACCTTAAACCACATAAGTATTAGCAAGTGACCAAAGTAGCCATTTTGCAACCAGCAACCTCACACTTAATGGTTTCAACCCCTTTCTTACTGAACCCACAAACTGTTGTATAAACGCAATATCACACTTGTACAGATATGGCTGTATATATCGACACGCCTATGGCCTCTTGCCTATGACCGAATCACAGCTGTGCCAATATACAGCCATATCTCACATCTACCATATATATATATATTTCTTAAAGTACAGTTTAAAAGTGTTGTGGCTGTGTTTCCTGTAATAATCGTTCTGAACTTCAGAGCAAAACATAAATAAATCCTCACAGCTGAAACACATACACAAAAACACACAAGTACAGAAGCAACACATGAACATTCAAATTAAGACACTGACTTCTGCTCCACTTGTTCACCACATCAGACCGTCAGATCAGGTCAATGAAAGTCCAGCAAGGTTTAGGAGTCAAAGTATTTTTTTTTCCCCACACATACAACATACAACAACCTTTTATTTCATTTTATATATGCTTGTTTGCAGTAATTTACCAGGGTTCCCCTTGTAAATTTGCATTTCAGGGGCTAAATATGACGTTACTTGGGTCTCTTCATCTCGCCAACATCAAAATCTACCTGTGGCAACAGTGTAAAAGTAGCCTAATTCCGCGGGAAAGCCGTGGACTTGGCAGTACTGATCATAGTCTACTGAAAAAACCACAACCTTCCCAGGGCAACTGTTAAGGCATATGGCGACACCTTAACTAAACAATCGTATCCCCACTGCATTTTCCAAAAAGCAGCATCTTCTTCTTCAGTAAAGTGAGTCTTTTTGTAGAAAAACACATACTCCGAGTTTACTGAATTTACTTTACTGGGATTTTGGAACCGACTTGAGTAAGCAAGGTTTGGGATAATCTATCTTTCTGATGTGCTCAATAATATCGCTCATGTGTTGGGTAAAATTCACCAGCAGATGTCGCCACACACAGAAAGGATGAATAAGAATATATGAAAATAAAAGGAAAGGTTGTAAGGTATATAAGCTATTTCATGCAGATAATTTGATTTGATTTGAGTTTCTTCTTATATCCAGTTTTCACTCCTATGTTCAATGCATTAATTCCAGCATCACCTGTAAACAAGATTAAACATAGGGAAAAATAAAGACATGCATAAACTGTGCATTATATAAAAATAGCTATACTGAAGAATTACTAGCCTAAAGAACTCAAATTAAACAATTTATACTATTTAAAGTTACAAGAGACCACACAATAGTTTAATAAAGTTAATTAGAGAATATTATAATTGTTTACCTGAAATGTTAAGTAAAATTCCAGAGAGAATCAGAGGGTAAATCATGTCTACAGTGGAGTGCATGTGCATGAGAGGAGTGGCTCACTTTTTGCAGTATCTCTGTTTCCTCCTGTTTCAGAGAAAGACCAAAAATATCACCTTAAACCACATAAGCATTAGCAAGTGAGAAAGTTGCCATTTTGCAGTCAGCAACCTCACACTTTAAAGAGGTCATCGGATGCCCATTTTCCACAAGCTGATATGATTCTTTAGGGTTTTAATGTGTAGTCTATAACATACTGTGGTTAAAATTTCTCAGTGGTAGTGTAAAAAACACCCTTTTTACCTTGTCAAAATCAGCCCTGCTCAGAGCGATTCTGTTGCATGTTCTTTTAAATGCTAATGAGCTCTGCTCACCCCGCCCCCTCTCTACCCTCCAAGTATATAAAACTGTGAGGAGCCATTCTGTTTAGTTTAGCAGCATGCATTTAGCCACGTTTAGCCCAGCGTTCAACTTTTTTTGAAAATGTTCTGTTTGGTTTTTTCACATACTACATATCATTCCAGAAGGAATATTATTTGATTAATCTATTACTTTTGCTGGCAAAGTTTAGTATACATAAATGCAAGTATGGCGATTGTAAACCATTGTTTCTCATTTTGAAATCAGAAGTTAAGCAATACCTAAAATCTATTTACAATCTGACAAATAAGCAAGCTGTTAAATGTATTAATGTATGTAAACATTTTCATGTTTTTATGTAATTTTCTTTATTTTTTCTTTTTTTTTATTATCATTATTTGTTTATTTTTTATTTTATTTTTTTCCTAATTCATTGTAATTTTGTATCTCCCTTTCTTTGTGTTCACCTCCTGGCTACTGTAAAATTCAGAATTTAAGTGACTCAATAATAATAATAATAATAATAAAAAAGAATATTATCCGATGGCCAGCTGTTGGAAAAAAAAATAGCCAAGTTTAGCCGCGAAACTTGTTAACTAGCATATTATTAAGAAAGGCGATTTGCAAAGATGCATAAAAACCCTTATAGTCCCCTCTGCTGTAGGTGAAGCTGCATCACCAATGATTCGCGTGAAGAGGACGAATTGCCTTCTAAAACAAAAGTAATGTTAATCTTCTTCATCTTCAGTGTCTCAGATGTCAGGAGTAAATGATGACTGCTATGATCATTATTACATCCAACAACAGAACACCTCAATCGCTCAATCGGAGACATTCTTGTCTTCGAAAAGGGTACATTTCTTATAAAGATTACAAAAATGCCACTGGGTGAATTTTTTCATAATAGGGTGGTTGTGTACACACACTGCCAAGTCCCAACACATTTATATTAAACAACGTGTAAAAGTGAGTTTAAGGTTTAGCCCATTTCTTACTAAACTCATAAACACTGATTGTTTGTTACATTGTAGAAGTGTGAAAATGATCAACACAAACTCTTAAGTTTTAGTTTTTATTGTGTGTTCAATCATTTTTCCAAATGAGGGAAGGCGCTCATGGGCAGAGTCTGAGATATTAAAAAAAAAGTCAAAAATAAAATAATCTGCACAGCTGAACCACAACCGCAAAACAGAAGCAACACTTGAACATTCAAATAAAGACACCAACTTCTGCTCCACTTGTTCACCACGTTTACCACATCGAACCATCAGATTAGACCAATGCAAATTACAGAAAAATTAATACTGTTCAAGCAAACTAAAATTGATTTTTACAGTGAGAAATAAAACTGACTCTATAATACAAAATACAAAAGTGTGCACTGCTAAAAGACAGTCCCATTTTCTCAGGAGAGGTCTTTTGACAGAATAGGCCAGTTATCAATGATACATAAGCAAACTATCATTTGTGATGACAGTTCTCTGCTGCTGATTTTGTTTTTCTTGTTTTTCTCTCTATTGCTGTCAGTGTGGACCCACAGTGCTGTATATAATGCTGTATATTGCTCCACCTGCTGGAGGCTTCACTGCTTTACTCCCAGGAACATCATCAATAGTACTGTAGATTATGTCCTTGTTGGGATCCTGTGGAGAAAGGGAATTATTATTAAGCATGTTCTCATCAAATCTTATAGCACACTAATGTGTCACATTTTTTAATCAGGATAGTTAAGTTAAAGGGATAGTTCACCCTTCACAGGGATAGATATTTTGAAGAATGTTGATAACTAAACAGTCCTCATTGACTTCCAGCTGTTATGTTTGGTTACCAACATTCGTCAAAATATCTTCTTCTGTGCTCAACAAAAGAAGGAAATTCATACAGATTTGGAACAACTTGAGGTTTAGTAAACAATGACTGAATTTTTAATTTTGGGTGAACTATCATTTTTAATGTCTGGTCTACTCACATTTGGGTTGTCATCATTTATAGTGCTGTATATCACAGGATCTTCAGGTTTAGAGTAGATCTACACAAAACAATATTAAGAAACTATCAAGAAAAGTGTACTGTGTTCATGTAAGAAAGTTCTCAAATTCAATTAGCAAGTTTGTTGGAAGATGTTGTCTGTGTAAAAATGAACATAAGTCCAAATAAGGGAGAAAATACTCTTTTTGAACCAGTTCTTTTAATGAATTGTTCAAAACAAGTTCTAAGCAATCATTGGTTTGAATCAGTCTGATGACTCATTCACTGAATGAACTCCTTTACAGCAGCTAATGAACATATGACTTTACTGAACACTTGTTCCATGGCCAAATCCAATGTAAAGACATAAGAAAGAAGGCTGGATCAAAAACAACAAATGCATTTTCTTTTCTCATATTTCTGTCTTCACTGTAAAAAACAATTTGTTGACTCAACTTAAAATACTTTGTTACCCTGCTGCCTTAACATTTTAAGTTCAGTCAACTCAAAAAAGTTTAGTCAACTTGAAATGTTAACTTAGATATTTGAGTTGATTCAACTTAAAATTTTAAGGCAGCTGGGTAACAAATGCAGCTTTTACGGTTTTACAAACTAATTTTTTAGTTTAGTCAACTCAGATATCTAAATTGTCATTTATTACAACTTAACATTTCAAGTTTACTAAACGTATTTGAGTTGACTGAACATTACATTTTAAGACAGCAGGGTAACAAATTATTTTAAGTTGACACAACAATTTGTGTTTTTTTTTTTTTTTTTTTTTTTTACAGTGTATAACAATCCTAAGATTGATTTCACCTCTCTAGGTGGGTCCTAGCATAAAGAAGTTTGATAACCCATCCAGAAAATGGAGACAAAGAGAGTGTTGTATACTTAATATAAAAATAAACTGATGCCATCATACCAACATTTTCACCACTTCCTTCTTATAAAGTAAAGGACTTACTGCTTCAGTGGTTGTGCTGCTAATTTGGTGTTTATCTTGCTCTTCATTTAAAAAGAGAGAAACAAAAATATCTGACATTAACTGAAAATAAAGTCTAGAATCTGTGCTGTCAAAATAAATGTCAAAATAGCAAGACATGAAATGTAAATGTAGTGCAGCTCAAACTGACTGGGTTTTCGTCTCCATCTCCAGGTGAACACACCAACCAGCATCAACAGCAGAAGTGTTGCTAAAGCTGAAATCCACACAGTCTGGAGATTATTTCTATGGGAAATAAGGAAACATTTTACACATATTTTTATTCCAAGAGCTCCAAAAGAGAAACTTTATTTTAACGTAGTTTCTTTAATAAATGGCATCAGTAATAAATATATCTAAATTAAATATTTTTCTTGTAAAGTCTGTTAACCTATTTCAGTCTAAAAGTTCTTTAATTAGTTTATGAGCTGTTTATTTTAATGTAAACAATGCACATACAGTACTTTTGAGGTTCTTCGAAGACTTCAGGTTTATTAATATTCTTGATAATTCCGGTTTCACTTCTGCAAAGACAAAAAAAGAAAATGAAGAGAAGCAATGACTGTGACTGTGTTGATATAAAATGATTTCAGGAAGATTAAGAAAGACCATTTTATAGAGCAATGATTAAATACTAACACTTTTTCAATGACAGTGCCTGTGGACAATAGCAGAAAAATAACAGTGAAAACTCAGTTGTGTTATATTCCATATGTAGTAGCAAAATATTTATGAATTGTTGGAAAAATTGTACCTGGTTCTTCCTGGGTTACAGTGAGATGAACAGGATACAGTGACTCTCCAGCAGAGCAGAAGTACCAGCCAGAATCAGTCAGTCTCAGTCCAGTCATCAACACAGTGAAGGATCTTCTCCTATCATCTTCACTGATCTGAACTGATGAATTCTGGGATGTGTCAGTCCTCCCCACTGTGTAACAGCTCTGATCTTTATATCTGCACCACTGTTTGAGTTTACTCTGATATTCAGAACTGTAGAGACACTGAACACTGATATCACCACCTTCATGTCCAGATACACTGCTGCTCACCACAGACACATCAGGAGCTGAACACACACACATTTGAAGTTATAAAATACATATGTGTGTCAATGTTAGAGAATTTGACTTTAGAATGAGATTAAAACAATTATAAAATGTCTTACCAGATTGAATACTGAGATAAGCTTTATATATTGTATTTAACGGTGGTTGTTCTCCAGTCTCCACAACACAATTATAATGTCCAGTCTGTTTGATCTGCAGGTTTCTCATAGTCACAGTAAAGAGACTCTGATCAGGATGAACAATTACTGACAGATTCTCCTTTGTTGTGTTTGCGTATGTTTTGAATTGACCATTTAATGAGAGCCAGTATTTCTTCTGCTGTGTGTATTTCTTGTCATAATGGCATGGGATGGTGACAGATCCTCCAGTATCAATAGCTAATATATATTGTGACCAACTGCTGTAACATTCAACACCTAAACAAACAACACACAAACAGTTATGTCTAACAATAAGTCACTTTTACATTTTCTCTATCTTCACATGAAACACATTAACACCATGAACAGCTGAGAATAAAATCTGTCATTATAAAATGCTAAACAGGATCTATTAGAAATGAACACAGCAATACATGTACTGTATTCTCACCTAAAATGAGCCAAAACCCGATTGAAATGTAGAATGTGTTTGTCTTTGCATATGCAGTCATTGTGTTTCTCTTCCTGTATCTTAAGTAGTTCTGTTCTTGAGTATCTTGAATTCCCCTCATATAACACTTCAACCAGATAAAGGCTGTCACTGGGGCTGTACTTATATTTAGTACTTACAGTATATTTTACCACAAATATAATAACAAATAAATATACACTACCGTTCAAAAGTTTGGGGTCAGTACATTTTTATTGTTTCTTTTTTTTTTCTTTTTTTTTTTAAGAAATTAATACTTTTATTCACCAAGGATGTATTAAGTTAATAATTAAAAGTTTATTAAAAGTTAATAATAAATAATTTACATTGTTATAAAATATTTATATTTTGAATGAACACTGTACTTTTTAAACTTGTTATTCATGAAAGAATGCTGAAAAAAAAAAAAATCACAGGTTCCAAAAAATATTTGGCAGCACAACTGTTGAAATTATCCAACATTGATCATTCTAATAATAAATCCGCATATTAGAATGATTTCTGAAGGATCATGTGACACTTAAGACTGGAGTAACAGCTGATAAACATTATTTTATATTGTAAAAACATTTTGCAATATTACTGATTTTTTTTCTATATTTCAATTAATCAAATAAATACAGCCTTGATGAGCATAAGAGACTTTTTTTAAAGACTATTACAAGTCTTACTGACCCCAAACTTTTGAACGGTAATGTATATATAATATATTTAGAAACTGTTATGTTTATCAAAAAATGTTTTTATGTTCTTGAACTAGCAATCATAAAATAAAGTACTGAGTTTTGGTTTATTTTATGGTCTTGGTTTTTTTTTGTTTTGGACCTAGTGAAATAAAGATATCGTATAAAATGGTACATTTGTGTTAAGAACATAATCATCTCTGATTCATTTAAAAATGATAATACTGTCATTAAACAAACAATCTAACAAAAAAACTAATTACAAGCTAATTTACGTGACATTTTTCCCACAGGTCAAGAATCAGTATTGCAATCTTGTGGTTACTGAAACTGCTAATGAGGCTGTTAAAAAGTTTCTTATGCTTATGCAATGTGAAATTAATAAATTTTCCTTTGTATTCAAGTCTCACACAGCAGGACACCAATGATATAAACTGATCAGCATTGTAAATTAATATATATTTAACACATAGACTTTGCTATGTCTTTAAAAAGTAAAATCAATAAAATACACAAATTCAGTTGCCACGCATTAAATAAGAGTGAAGCAGTTTCTAAAAACTGATGTAAAATTTTCTTTCAAGGGTAGAATGTATTTTCTGTCTTACCTGCGGTGTGAAGTAAAACACCAAAGAGAATCAGAGGACGAGCCATGTGACGGTCAGAGTGAGTAAAAGACCTGAAGTGAACATTTCATTTCCTGACTCTGAGAATAATCATACAAGCCGCTCCTCCTCCTGCTATTTCTGTAATGATGTAATGAAAAATGATGACAGCAGATTTGTCACACTGTCATATGTTGTGTCTGTTGTGTGCTGCTTTGTTTTAAACTTTTAGTTTGCAGCTTTGCTTTCTTCCTGTTTTGTGTTTCCCCTAATTTGTCTTTGATTTGTTTGTCACAGATGACCTACAGTAAAACTCTTGAAACACTGCTTTCTAAATATGAGGTGTCATAAAAATGCTCAAAAAAAATAAATCTGTAAGCTTAGTGACTGTTAACGTCTCATGAAAGTGTCCTGAAAAGGGATATTTTACACATATTAATATGCACTGATCAGTCTGCCTTCCTCTCATAGTGCATCCTGCTGCCATCTGTTCCTCAGGTAAACGACACAACTGAACCCAGCCATTCACCTGATCTAAAACAAAACGTACTTCACCAGAAAAGGTAACCTTCTTTCATTGCTCCATGGTCCAGTTCTGATGCTTAAATAACTAAAACTAAGAGCTGCCACTGGGGAAAGGCTCTTTTAGAAAGGTACTTGTAGGCTACCATTTAGGTAGTAATATGCATGTTCGAAGTGCTAATGCACCCTTTAGGGGCTGTCCCTTTTAGTATCTTAAAAAAATGTACATATTTTACAAAACTTATATTTCTTCTGCTATCGTAAGTTTCATGGTGTTTATACTAGCCCTAAGTTTGTTTTGGTCTGAGATGCGGAGCTCCCGTGCGACATCTAGTGGTTAAAATCCGTACAGAGCATCTGCAAGTTTGATTTAATAAAACAGTTAAAGTGCATGATAAAAAACTCAAACTGATTTAATAGGAATTTGAAAAAAATACAATTTGGTGTAAGTAAAAATGCATTACAAATATTAGTCATTTAGCAAACACAGACATCTAATAGTCTACATACACAGTTTTTTTTTAAGTCTAGTCTGTTTAATAAGCATAAAGCAAATAAATATTCCACAAATACACTGAAAGTGATTTCTACAGTGAAGAAATAAAACAGGGATACTTAAGTAGAAATTATAACTGTACATACTGTTAAAAACAATCCCGTTTTCTCAGGAAAGGTCTTTTAATATGCACTGAAACAGCAAAGCAAGCTAGTTATGAAGTATGAACTTCATTTACAATAATCCTTTACATTTTGACCCTCACATTGGTTCATATGGGTCCTTTTGAAAATAAAATATTAGGTCAAAAGTTCACAACCAATGTGCAAATGAAAATTAAGAGTAAAAGTCAGCTGCATGAGTGGATTTAGTGTCTGTGTATTTGTTAAAACAAACCAAAAATCTACCAAAAAAGTTGTGATGACAGTTCTCTATTGCTG
Source organism: Labeo calbasu (assembly GCA_019740295.1). NCBI lineage: Eukaryota > Metazoa > Chordata > Actinopteri > Cypriniformes > Cyprinidae > Labeo > Labeo calbasu. The sequence goes on along the minus strand of JAHKKF010535879.1, from coordinate 4,921 downwards.
CTCTATTGCTGTCTCTTCCAGTGTTTTTCTCACTGTTGCTGTCAGTGTGGAGCCACAGTGCTGTATATTGTTCCACCTGCTGGAGGATTCTGGAAGTGTGAGATCATTTTAAATTTACTGCCAGCAGTACCATAAACACATCATATAAATTGCTAATATTTCTGTAAAACTTACTGCTTCACTCCCAGGAACATAATCAATAGTACTGTAGGTGGTTATGTCCTTGCTGGGATCCTGTGGAAAAAGGGATTATTATTAAACATGATGTTTTCAACAAATTCTATAGCATACTAAAGTGTCATATTTTTTAATTAGGACAGTTAAGTTAAAGGGATAGTTCATCCCTAAATTAAAATTCTGTCATCATTTACTCAATATCAAGTTGTTCTAAACCTGTATAACATAAAAGAAGATATTTAGAAAAATGCTGATAAATAACCAGATGCTTGTCCTCATTGACTTCAATAGTATAAATTAGATACTATGGAAGTCAATTGTTACATATGTTTGGTTACCAACATTCATTGAAAATATCTTTTTTTGTGTTCAACATCATACAGGTTTGGAACAACTAGGGTTTAGTAAACAATCACTGAATTTTCATTTTTGGGTGAACTATGATTTACTTACATGTGGGTTTTCATCATTATAGTGCTGCATATCACAGGATCTTCAGGTTTAGAGTAGATCTGCATTTCATACAAACACACACAAAGCAATAAAAACAGCAACATTAAGAAAATATCAAGAAGAGTGGTGCATTTATGTCAGAAATTTATAAAATAAGTTTTCAAATTTAATTCTATAATTCATCTGTTCAAGGGAGAAATGACTCTTTTGAACCAATTCTTTTAATAAATTGTTCAAAAAGAGCTACATTCTAAGCAATTACTGGTTTGATGAATCCTTCACTAAACTCCTTTACAGCGGCTAATAAACATTTATAAAATGGATAGTTCCGGTCCTTGATTCTAATTGGTTGAGCCGCATTCGAAGCTGTTGTAAATTACTCTACAAACATACACCTTTGTTTACTTTTGCGTGTTGCCTGGCAACCAGCCACAACTGTTTCTGAGGAACTGCATTGTTTGGTGGAAGAATACTGTTTTTATACATAACATTACACTTTATTTGCTTCGTTTTATTTTGTGAAACCTTACTACATATATGGAATAACTGTTTTATAAAAGCAATAAGCAATAATTATTTCTTTAATGACTCACTTCCAATCCAATGTAAAGATATAAGAAAGAAGGCTGGGCCAAAAACAACAAAAACATTTTCTTTTCCCATATTTCAGTCTATAACAATCGTAAGAAAGATTTCACCTCTCTAGGTGGGTCCTAGCATAAAAAAGTTTGATAACCCATGTGTTATCCAGAAGAGGGAGACAAAGAGAGTGTTGTATACTTAATATTAAAATAAACTGATGGCATCATACCAACATTTTCACCACTTCCTTCTTATAAAGTAAGGGACTTACTGCTTCAGTGGTTGTGCTGTTGTTTCTCCCTCTGATTTGGTGTTTACCTTCATTTTAAAAGAGAGAAACAAAAATATCTGACATTAACTGAATAAAATATATAATCTAAACAGAATTTCAAAACAGCAGGGCATGAAATAGAAATGTAGTGCAGCTCAGACTGACTGGGTTTTCGTGTCCATCTCCAGGTAAAAACACAGACCAGCGTCAACAGCAGCAGAAGTGTTGCTAAAGCTGAAATCCACACAGTCAGAAGTTCATTTCTGTGTGAAATAAGGAAACATTTTACAAATATTTTCATTTCAAGAGCACCAAAAGAAAAATGTTATTTTAACACAGTTCCTTTAATAAATGGTGTCAGTAATTAATATATCTAAATTAAATCGTTTTTTGTGAAGTCTGTTAACCTACTTCAGTCTAAAAGTTCTGTAATTAGTTTACGACCCATTTATTTTAATGTAAACAATACACACAGTATTTTTAGGTTTCTTCAATGATTTCAGTTTTATTAATATTCTTGAGAATTTCCGGTTTCACTTCTGCAAAGACAAAAAATAAAGATGAAGGGAAGCAATAACTGTGACTGTGTTAATGTAACATAATTTCAGGAAGATTAAGGAAGGCAATTTTACAGAGAAAAATTAGTATTAAATACTAACACTTTTTTGTCCACACACTGACATTGCCTGTGGACAAAAGCAGAAAAATGTCAATTTCAGTTGTGTTTTATTTCACAAGTCATTTTCTCTATCTTCACATGAAACACATGAACACCATGAACAGCTGAGAATAAAATCTGTCATAGCAAAATGCTAAACAGAATCTATCAGAAATGAACACAGCAATACATGTACCGTACTCTCACCTAAAATGAGCCAAAACCCGATTAAAATGTAGAATGTGTTTGTCTTCGCATATGCAGTCATTGTGTTTCTCTTCCTGTATCTTAAGCAGTTCTTGAGTATCTTGAATTCCCCTCATATAACACCTTTCAACCAGATAAAAGCTGTCACTGGGGCGGGACCCTTTTAAAACTACTTATATTTACCATTTAGGAACTGTTACGTATAATTTTATGTATACTTTATATGCACTTTATGTATAATATGTTACCTTCAAGGTATTAATAGCATATATGCATTCTTTAGGAGTAAATAGAGTACAGATATTTACTTTTGAAAGGATAGCCTACTGTTCCTGTGATAGCTTTTGTCCTATTTTTTGAGAGTGCAGTAACGCATTTATTTGCATTTATTTTCTTTTTGATATAAAAATGTTCTCACAAAAAATGTTTCTCACAAAACGTTTTTATGTTTTTGAACTCACAGCAATCATAAAATAAAGTATTGAGTTATGGTCTGGGGATTTTTAGTGGATAGTGAGATTATATCATGGTGCATTTGTGTTAAGAACATAATCATCTCTGATTCATTTAAAAATGGTAATACTGTCATATAAAAAACTAATTAGAAGTTCAGTTACGTGACACATTTTTCCTACAGGTCAAGAATCAGTATTGCAATCTTGTGGTTACTGAAACTGCTAATGAGGCTGTGAAACAGTTTCTTATGCTTATGCAATGTGATATTAATACATGTACCTTTTTATTCAAGTCTTACACAGCAGGACACCATCAACATAAACTGATCATCATTGTAAATTAATATATAACATACTGCTTTTTGATTTTGCTATGTCTTTAAAAAGTAAAATCAATAAAATACACAAAGAAACAGCAGTCACCACACATGAACTAAGAGCGAAGCAGTTTATAAAAACTAGAATGTATTTTCTGTCTTACCTGCGGTGTAAAGTAAAACACCAAAGAGAATCAGAGGACGAGCCATGTCACGCTCAGAGTGAGTAAAAGACCTGAAGTGAACACTTCATTTCCTGACTGAGAATAATCATACAAGCTGCTCCTCCTCCTGCTATTTTTGTAATGATGTAATAAAAACTGATGATGGCAGAGATGCCACACTGTCATATGTTGCCTGTCTTTTCTGTGCTTCTCCTTTTAAACTGTTTGTAGCTTTGCTTTCTTCCTGTTTTGTTTCCCCTCATTTGTCTTTGATTTGTTTGTCACAGATGACCTACAGTAAAACTCTAGAAACACTGCTTTCTAAATATGAGATGTCATAAAAATGTACAAAACAATCAATCTGTAAGGTTGGTGACTGTTAACGTCTCATGAAAATGGAAAGGGATATTTTACACATATTAATATACACTGATCAAGCATTAAAACACCAACATTAAAATCACCTGACTAATGCACCCTTTTGGGCTGTAGCCTACCTTTTAGTACACGAGATATAATAATTTGTATATTTTACAAATCCAATTTTTCTTCTGCTATCGTATGTTTTATGGTGTTTAAAATGAAAATAGGCGTAATAATCTGTTTTACTTCTATCTGGATGTTACTAGCTAGGATGGCGAAGCTGTGGCCGAAGATCACGTTCGTTTTTGACTGAGATGCGGAGCTCCCGTGCGACATCTAGTGGTTCAAATCCGTACAAAGCACCTGTAAATTTGATTTAATGAAACACGTGACAAAACACAAGAAAACTCCAAACTGATTTAATAGGAATTTTGAAAAATCTGCAATTTGGATTAAATTTAAATCTACTAAAGATAGACATTTAGCAAACACAGACATCTAATAGTTTACATACACAGATTTCTTTAGGTCTAGTCTGTTGAATAAGCATAAAGCAAATAAATATTCCACAAATACAGTTAAAGTGATTTCTACAGTGAAGAAATGAAACTTAAATGATATACTTACATAGAAATTATAACTGTACATACTTAAAAAAAAAACATTCTCATTTTCTCAGGAGAGGTTTTTAATATACAATAAAACAGCAATGCAGGCTAGATATGAACTATGAACTTCATTTACAATAATCCTTTACATTTTAACTCTCACATCAGTTCATATGGGTCCTTTTGAAAATAAAATATTAGGTCAAGGTTCACAACCAATGTGCAAATAAAAACAAGCAACAAGAAAAAGTCAACTGCATGAGTGGATTCGGTGTTTGTGTATTTAAAAAATCTACCAAAAAGTTGTGATGACTATGGCAAGCCGTTCAGGAAAAAAATCATGTGTATTGTGTGAATATGGATTGGTTCATTGGTTGAATGAATGGTTTAATGACAGACGCATTTGTTTATAATACATCGGTATAATCAGACATATATTAGTTTAGATACATCGGTCTGATCACATGCACATGGGTTTGCTCCTGTATATGTTGGTTTGTTCAAGTAAACACTGGGCTCCTCAAATATGCAATGGTTTCCTCAAATATGTATTGGTCTGTATATATTGGTTTCTTCAAGAATATATTGGCTTGTATACATATTGGTTTATTCAAGTATATATTGGTTGAGATACATCGGTTTCCTGAACTATGTATTGGTTAGTGT